>PVLA01007551.1:0-103250 GCA_004027455.1 Hydrochoerus hydrochaeris | reverse complement strand
TATATTACATATTGTCCTCTTAGAAATAGTTGTTCAAGTTACAAAATTAAAGCATACAAAGTGGACATTGAAACAGTGAAACTGCAAACAGTTCTGTTCACTGATCCAACAAAAACTTGGTAATATGGTTATGAATCCTACACACTTAAACATATATGCACTTTAGAGCACTTTCTTTTCCTCTTTTTGCTTTTTAAGTCCATTATCTGTTTAGTTATATCATGTTTCAGCTTGCTCAGTACCTTACTGATCTGTTTTGTTGTTGTTATTTACTTTTTAATCATCTTATATAATTCTGTTGTTTTGTTTTTGAGTTTCTCCTCAGCCATGCCCCATGGATCAGCTTTGGTGGAGTTGGGAGTTTTTGGAGGTATTTTGTTACCTTGTTTCTCATGTTCTATTGTTTTTGTTGTTGTTTAGTTTTTTTGCTTTTTTGTTTTTTGAAGGTAGTGAATTACAACAGAACAAGACAGAACACAGCCAACTGAGACAGTGGAGTGAAATTGGTACAGAACTTCACAGCAGGTCACCAGGATAACAGTAATGGGTGCCCTAGTGTATCTCGTTATCTTCACAATAGTTATTCTTTCAATCAGGTATAGCAAAATCAAACCAAATACAGAACATTATAGAACTTATCAAAACTGAATACTGAATAGAGCAATACAATTAATCAGAAAAAAGCAAAACAGTGATAACAATATTTGCCTTCAAAGAGACAGTAGAAGGAAATCCCCCCTATTTGCTATATTGTATATGGTCAACCTCCCAAGGTGGGGATGGGATGTTTGATTCTCAGCCCGCATGCTGGTAGGCTCACAGCTGCTTACCAGGGAGGTGAGCTGGTTGCTTGGTTTCCCAGCACCCTAAGTTCCAACATGGTGTGGCTCTCAGGAGACTCTGGCTGGTTTTCCCCCTGGGGCGCTGCCGCTTGCCCAAGCCACGGCTGTTTACCAGGGAGGTAAGTGGGTTGTTTGGTTTCCCAGCACCCTAAGTTCCAACATGGCACAGATCTCTCTATCTTATCTGTTTTACACCTATTTTCCTGTCTGTACCAACTGATTTTTGCTCTTTTTGAACACTGCAAAATCTATTTTACAGACATCAGAGAAAGATAATCACATGCTCTTGACATCATGGTTGAAGTGATGGTCTCAGACTCTAGCAATTCTAGTACCATCATAGTAACTTCAAAATTCCAATTCAGAATACAACTTGCTGGCAAAAATTAAGCAGTACAAGGTGAGTCTAAATCTCTGTAGTGTTCAATCTTATCAATAACAATTTAACTTTGAACAAAATGATCTCAAATTTTATTTTGTTAGGCCTCACAGCCAGCACAAACATTAAAATGATTGAAGGGAGCTGGTTTTTAAAAAAGAATCCTAATAGTAGTTATTGGTCTAGTACAGCTTTATCAACCCTTAGCATACTTTTTGTTGATTCAGTGATTCCTACTGATTTTGTAGTAAACTTGTTTCACCTGAGCCTAAGATCGCTTTTTCTCCCATTTGCTTGAAAAGTCTTTTTCTTTTTATTTGTAAAGATTATTTGTGTAGCCAAAGTATCAAATGCTTTTCCTTACTAGATGTTTTATTTCTAACTTTGATGTTACCACTTTTGAATCTAGATTCTAGAGATAATCTATTTTTTTAAACTTTCACATGAAAATATCCGGAGCAAAAATAATACTCATGTAATAACCTAGTTTACTGATAAAAATATTAAAGGTCAGTGACTATAGAAGTAAAATTGGGACCATGCGCCCTACTCCTTCACTGCTTTGTACAGAGGAACTTCATGGCTGACCAAAGAGTCAAGCGTAAAGCATGGCTCATTGATTCATGGTATAAATTTACTTTATTCCACCTATAAATCTCCATAATGGTTTCAGGAGCCAATACCATGTGCTTCAATGAAGCTAGTGATGCTAACAAAGGCTGGAATGCCCTGGTCCCCGCATTTGTTTTAGTAACTAAAACACCCCGTGTCATTTTATGTAAATGAACCATTTTTCACAAGTTCTATTTATTCCCTCAAAAACTAAGAAGCAGTCAGTTATGTGAGAAATTAATTTAATTAAGCAGTCCATCTGTTACTGTGGGTTGACTGTTTTCATCCGTGTCCTTCATTAAAAGCCTGAGTGTGAATTAGATTTTGATTTGATATTTTTTTCTTAGAGTTTAAAAAAGTAATCATCCCTAAAATCATATGACTTAGAGTATTATTTTCTGTATTTCACAGAATTATTCCCCCTTACTATTTAGATAATCTTTGGCAAAGTACTAAAACAATCTAAAACTAAATTTTACTTCCCTCATTTGATTTCTATGAAGATTAAGTGAGAAAATATAAAGTACTCAGCATTAACCAAAAGCACTCAACAGTATAAGACACTGTTCTTCACAAAGCCAAGCTTGGTGGCCCGCACCTATAACCCCAGCACCTCAGGAAGCTGAGACAGGACATGACTTCAAGGTCAGCCTGGACTGTATTGATGAGACCCTGTTTCAAAAAAAAAAACATAAAAAGCAGGACATGGGTAGGATCAAAATATATTACATGCACTGAAACTCAGTACTGTATAAAGTCAATAGGCACTAATGATAAAAAAATAAATAAATAAAATTCCAAGCCTCATCATTTGATGTTTCCTATAAAATACCATGTGCTCCAGTTTCTGGGGAAAATGAATTTGTCACATATATGACAAAGTGTTATCTTTACAAAGAATTCTTATAACTCAATCAATGAACTGGATTAAGAGCATGAAAACATAGTAAGTGACCATTAACATGAAGAATGCCCAACTTCAGTAGCAATCAAATAAATGAAAATTAAAACAATATACAAATTAAAAATGAATAAATAATCAATTGCTCTTAAGGGGCAAATTATTACATCTAGCAAATATATTTGGGAAAAATTTTGGTAAAACTAAGTCAATGAAAAGTTCCTAAGACTATGCATTAACCGTTAAAGATTTAATAAGCACTAGAAACTGAATCTTTCCCATAATCCTGTGTGACAGCTCCCATTAGTAAGCTAATAATTAATAAAATTAAGCCTGGAAAAAGGACAGGAAAAAACCATAGGAGGAAATGCTGGACCTTGACAATCCGACTCCACAGTACTCATGTTTTGTTTTGTTTTGTTTTGTTTTGTTTTGTTTTGTTTTGTTTTGTTTTTTGAGACAGAGTCTGACTATGTAGCCCAGGCTGGCCTCAAACTCCTGGTAGTGTTCCTGCCTCAGCCTCCTAAATGCTGGCATTTACAGGCATGCACAAAGATGCCTAGCCCTCAGTATTTACTTTTACCCACCACAGGGTAACTGTCCCTCAAAGGAGAGCAACAAAGAGGAACAAGTTTACCCACATCTACATCAACTGATTCAAAAAACCTGACTCTTTCAAAGTAAATCTTTAACCACACTTAAAATTTTTAATTGCATTTTTTCAAAAAAATAATAAAGAACACTCATAGAATTTGAGAAAGGAAAAAATATTACTCATAAAACTACTCCTTAGCATAATCATTATAAATTTTGATGAGCCAGCCCATAAAATGTCTAGACACCGTACACTCCTCTCAATATTTTGACCTGCTTTTTCATTTTTGCTTCACATGGATACGGAGAGGTGGATAGATGAAGTGGTCCCTATAACACTGATTTCAGAAATATAATTTGTGAAAATATTGATAATAGTATAATTCTTAATCATAAAGAATTTTATGATATGTAAATTTAGAGACACTAAAACAGCTTAAGCAGTCAGTCATTCCCTAAATTTTGGACATCGGCATTTTTCCCAATATTGCGCAGTCCTCTTTCAAGCGCTGTGTCAAGCCAGGCCTGTAACCCCCGCTGCTCGGGAAGGGGAAGGAAGGGTTACAAAACCCGGGCCAGGCTGGGAACTCAGCAAGACTGTGTATCAAAATAAAGCTTAAAATGCAGGACGTATGTATTAAGATTCAATTTTTGATATAGCATATTTTCTCCAAAATTTCTTAAAATTTCAATTGACATTTTAAAACATTTAAGGTGCTAACTTTTTTAAAATATATATATATATATATATATATATATATATATATATATATATATATAAATACTTTTAGCTAATTAAAAAAAAGTAACAGAATGGTAATATCCAATATCTCAACAATCTCCAATCTCCTGGAAGGCTTGATTCAGACCTGACTCTGCTAAAACCCGGCCTGTCTGCCAGCAAAAGCACTGTCCCCAGTTCAACACCAGTGCCCTAGGCAAACGCAGGACATCTTAAAAAAGATGAGATGGAGCACAGAATCTTGCAAGCACCTGGACATCTAAAGACACCCGAGCATTCACACTACACATCTCAAGGACTTTGCCCACTGAGGCACCAGCGTGGCGAGAGCTCTGACCATCAATGCTTACTAAGATCTTCCACCTAATGCCCCTTGCCTTCTTTCCAGCCCTATAAAAAAGCCCACTTCCCTTCATCCCTCCAGATGGGCTTTTCGCCCTCTGTCTGCCTGCACCAGGCACAGTAAATTCCACTCCGTGTTGCCTTTACACAAGCTGGAGATCTTGCCTGGCCTCTGCCTCATGCCATTCTTACAAGGTAAGAATTAAACATTTCAACAAAAGGAGAACTGAATTCCATGTTTTAGAAAGATGTGAGTGACTGTAAACAAGTCTCAGATTCCTTCTTTTGAATCTTGACTTAAATGTGGCTGAAGGCCTAAGCATAGTGATTCTCCTTATTTGGGGAGGTTGCTTGTTTGAGACAGGGTCTTGCTCTGTGGCCCAGGCTGGCCTGGAACTCACAGTGATCCTCTTGGCTCAGCCTCCAGAGTGCTGGGATTACAGGTGTGTGCCACCACACTTGGCCATACAGTGGGTCTCTTAAAAGACTAGAGACTGCAGTCAGCTTGGTATGTGGCACACTCTAAAACACTAGAGTACAGTAACCCAAGTATTCAAGAGGCTGAGAGAGGAGAATCACATCAAGTTCAAGGCAGCCTGGGCTACATAGTAAGTTCAAGACCAGCCTGAACTACATTATAAGACTCAGAAAGAGAGAGAGAGAGAGAGAGAGAGAGAGAGAGAGAGAGAGAGAGAGAGAGAGAGAGAGATTATAGTCAATTACACTAAGATGTGCACAGATCCAGGGTGCGGGAGGCTGTCCGAGCTCTTCCATCAGCAGGGAACGACCCCAACACAACCTCCTCTGCAACTTCTACACAATACTTATTAACAACAACAGCACTTTCTGGATGCTTTACTGGGTTGACCTGCAATGCTTTCCTGATAAAGAGATCCAGCAAAGTGTAGTGGCACACATCTGTAATCAAGCACTCTGGGAGGCTGAGGCAGGATGATTGCAAATTCAAGCTCAGCCTGGGCAATGTAGCCAGTCTCTAAGTTTTAATCTTTTTTTTCAGTACTGGAGATTGAACCCAGTGCCTCTGCACTGAGCTGCATCCCCAGCCCTTTCTGAATGTTAAGACAGGGGCTCACTAAGTTGCCTAGGCTGGCCTTGATCTTGTTATAATCCCATTTGACTAAAGCCTAGTTAGCAGTTTCTTCTTTGTAAAAAATTTTACAATTTGTTCCTCAGAGTTATGAAAAAAGCTATTATAAAAATAGATCATCAGATGTCCCCAAAGAACAAAGGAATATGTTTCAAAGGTTCTGTAAGTAACAGTTATACAGGGTCACTCAGGTGAGAAGCGTGAGTCAGAAGCCCCACCAGCTGGGAGGCTTCACCCCCTGCCTCAGCCTAACTCAAGCCTGGGGAAGAAGTGCAAGTGGATGACACAGCCAAGGCCCGCCATGCACCCCGACTACACCTCATAGTTCTGTAGTCTACCCAGACCCGTATGCAACAGAACCAGAAAGAAGTACTTAGTTCAGATACACAGCCCACATTGTATTTGTTCAAGAAGTACAGAATCAGAACAACCCTCAGGCCTTGCTATTCTGCCTTGCTACTTACTGAGAGCATGGGGTCTTCAAATCAAAGTCCCCAACAGCTGTGAAACCCCTGTGCATCTCAGGGCTGGCTGGAAAGGAAAAGAGGGAGTTGCACTTCCTGGCCGCCACACAGGTCCCTCGTGTTCCCGAGTAGGAAAGACTAAGTGCCAAAATGCCAGAGACAGTATGTACTCTTCCCTGGCCAAACCATAACTGCATCCAGAAGGTTGAGCAACACAGAGCTGTGTGCTCTCCGGGCATCAGACTCATGTGGGATGTTTCAAAACGCACAACTCTGATGCCAGGCATGGCGTTGCCCCTGCAATCCCAGCACACCAGAGGCTGAGGCAGGAGGATGGCTGTGAGTTCAAGGCCAGCCTGTGCGGCCTTCGTGGTATGAAATTACTGCAGTTGATGTCCTGGCTCCACAGTGAAGATGGGAGTTTCACGAAGGTTCAGATTGTCACGTGTTTCAATTTCCTCAAAGTCTAACACTATGCCTGATGGCATCCAAAACATGGTTGTCCAAAAAATGAGTAACCAATCCAAAGTCACAGGTTTCTCTAACTAGTTCTTTTCAACTTTGTGAATTTACTTAGCTTCTCTAAGACTCAGTTTTCTTAAAATATAAACTGAATTAGACAGAATCTCATTCATTAAAAAAACAACAACACAGAAATCCCCCTTAACTGGAGAGAGTCCATTCCAAAACCCCCAAGGGACCCCCGAAACCACAGATGGTGCTGAATCTACAGAGTCTGTGTTTTTCCCTCCACATACCTCAGTCACCATCCGCCTTCCTGAGACAGAATACCCAACACCCAATGTTAAAGGAGGAAATGTTTATTTGGTTTACAGTTCCTAGAGGTTGCAGTCCATTGTCAGCTGGCTCCAAGACAGGGTCATCTTGGGCACGTGACAAAGAAACAGTTCAGAGGTAACAAAGCAACAAGGGACCTTAAGAGGGTCTTTCTGCCCTCTTTATGTTATTCAGGCTACTTAGGGAGGTAGCACTCACACATTTAATCTAAGTGCCATGCATCAATCTCAGCTTCACACAGTCTAGATCCAACCACCTCTAAAAAAGCCCCACCTATGACCCCATGAGGCTTTGAGGGGCCATCTAGACACAAGCTGTAACAATATCCACACTCACAATAAGGTTCACTGCATAAACTAGGTGCAGATGGGGAGGGGAGTAAAATGGTCAAGATGCAGTAGGTGTGTGGACCAGTTCCCCAAGTCAACTGTGATGTGTATGTGTTCCAAACATACACCAGTACTATATAAAAGTTTCAGGCTTTGTAAGAGTTCTATGGCCATTGTTATATTAATGAATTAAACATGGAGATACAAAATAATTCAGGCACAGTAAGAAACTGCAATAATGTCAACACAGAATAATTATGAATAGGACAATAAAATGGGCCATCATTAAGTAAAAAAGGGGGTTTGTCCAACACAAGCTCCACAGTACCATCACTGTCCATCTAGCTGGCCCCAAGGGACAGGGCAGAAGGAAGTCACAGCAAGCTCTGGGTGAGGAAGGAGGCCCAGGGGACCACAGAAGCGGCACTGAATGCACATCTGTTGAGCACATTGACGCCTTTATTTTCCTACTTACAAGCTACCTGGATAACAGGAAGTCTGTCACACTGTTAGTGGGGGTCACTCCAAACATCATATAAGAAATGGTTTTTATAATGACGTGACATTCAAAGTTAGATATTTATGTAGCTCCAACAGAATTTCAAGCAAACAAGTGTTTCTCTGAAGTCTGGACAGACATACCAAGGATTCAGTCGGATCATTAAGTGCATGTGAGTTACAAGTTTAACTGCTCTCATCACTGGCCGATGGAAGAAGGGAAATCATCTGTCATGGTCCCCCAGGAATCCGCTCACCAGCAAAGCAGCCACAGATCTCGAACAGTCAGTCAATGCTCTCAGACAAGCAGCTTCTGCTGAAATTAGCAGCAGCTTAGAAAACCTAAAGGCGAGTGTGACGGGCTGTGACCTGATCCAGCCCACTGTGTTCAGGCCCAGCTCACAGAATGACCTGGCCCGAAATTACGCTAAACTCACCTTAATGCTGTCTGCAATAGCTCTGATGACACAGGATCGACGGATATGCTGAATATTAACAACCTAAGCTCAAAAACATGGCACGTGTTTAAACTAAAACAATTTATTAACGAAACTATAGTTTACTACCCGTGGCTTCTGAATACTTGTTTATTTCATGAAGCACTTACCTTCATAAGCATCTTCAATATCTATAGTGGCAAATGGCAGGCTGGCCAGAGAATCCACAGCACTGGCAGCGGAGGTCTCTGTGGCTTCCTCCTCTCCGGATGCACTGTCACACATGCTGGAACTCAGTGGCCCTTTAACACACCCCAAAAAGAAACATGCATCCCTTAACTTGCTATTCTTGAAAATTCATATCCAAAACCAAAACAGTTCAGCTCACCAGATTCTACTTTAACATCTAGGGAAAAGCATTTTCCATAGTTATGTAAGCAGTTCTTATAGCATGTTCTGTATTTCCTAAGCGTATTTCTAAGTTAACCAACAAGCTTCTAATACTTGAGTCATGTTCTAATATACAGCAACTCGAGGTTAACTGCAGGCAAAGTCAGTCAACCATCCTTGGCATTTTTTTTTTAATAGTGTCCCTTCATTCTAAAACTATCTTTTTTTTCTGGGCCTGGTGGTGCACACCTGAAGTCCCAACACTCAAAACGTTGAGGCAGAAAGACTGCAACAAGTTTTAGGCCAGCCTGGACTACAGAGTGAGACCCTGCCTGAAAAAAACAAAACTAAATAAATAAAACTACATTTGTGATGTATCTTTTGAAAATGAACAAACGAGGTTTAATCTTTTTGCATTTATTTTTAGTATTACTTATGCATGCTCATTTGTGTAGGTTCTAACCTTTGTTTTTTCTCCATAACAACTTTTTTTTCTTTCCCTCATTACATGTAACAGTGACAATTCAGTTCAATACAGTATACATGGCTCTAACTGTCCATTGCTGGGAATTCAGTTGTAAGAACCAAAATGTCTTGTAGTTTCCCTAACAGTTCTCCCACGCTAGGTCACAGTTGGTCTGTGTTTTGTTAGGGGTAGGAAAATCATATACATCTTGGGAGCCAAGTAAACCGGTAAGAGCTGGCTGCTAAGTGGATCAGTCTGGGGCCTCCAGTGACAGATGCAAGTGTCATCTGCAATCAGGCTGATCAGTTTCCTGGGGTGCTTACATATTTTTTACTGCATCTATTCACTAAAAACTAACCTACCTTTAAGCTATTAGAGAAATCACTTACTTCCTTTTGGTATAGTTCTTTATTTTTGAATGCAACACCTGAGAAACACATTCCATTAAGAAAATGGCTTACAGCATACACTATCCTAATTACCGCATAAGGTCACGTTTAACATGTATGCCAAAAATGTGAATGGAATCGCAGTTTGAGTCATCCGTACTATTAACATACACACTTGTTTTCTGGATAAAACGAAAGAGCAGTAGCAAATCTTTGTTAAATCAATCAAGTTCAACGTTAAAATAATAATACATTCTTAATGGTTTTTTAGTTTTGTTTTGTTTTGAGACAGGGTCTCGCTGTGCAGTTCAGGCCGGTCTCCAACTCATGCTGATTTTCCTGCCTCAGCATCAGGACTGCTGGGGTTACAGGTGTGTGCCACCACACCCGGGGCTCCTTACTTTTTTTATTTTTTTTTTTTACCGGGAATGGAACTCACGACCTTACGCTTGCCAGGCAGGCGCTTATACCACTGAGCTGGTCCCCGGGTTCTTATTGCATTCTTACTCTAAGCATTGGGCAACATGAAGTGCTCGATGCTAGCTCTGAAATCCCTGCATCACTTAAAACCACAGTCTGTCCCTGGCTCATGATAGTTGAATTTAGATCTTTTCAGCCTTGCAAAGCTATAAAAGCAATGTGCATCTGTTAGCAACTACATTTAGGATTTTGAATTCTGACTTTTTTCTGGGTGGGCGAGAGTGAGAGGTGAAGAGATCCTATAGTAACGTTATCCAGCTGCAACCCACGGCTTTCAGGCAGGAAAAAGCTAAAGGAAATCCCAGTACGAGGCAGGAGGGCAGCCTGGGCTACACACTGAGTTCAAGGCCAGCCGAAACTATTGTCTCCAAAAACCAACCAACCAAAACCTTCTCTCTCTTCTGTGCAAATTCCCGCATCTTATATTATAAATGCATCTCCAAAAAGCTACACCCCGCCCAGGCCCGCGCCTTCCGCTTGCCGGAGGACAGCAAACCTCCCGCCCTAGGTAACGCCTATGGGCCGGCCCCTTTCAACGTGCTTTCGCTCCCTGCGTGTTAGAGCGTGAGACTCCCGCAGCAGAGCGGGTTCCCTAAAGCGCCCCGCGCCAGCCCCGGATGCAGGACCCGCACAGGTGGGCGGGAGCCAGATTCGGGGCGGTCAGTCCCCTACCCCGAGAGAAGTCCCGCAGGAGCCGGGACGCGGGTCCGGAGGCCACACCGGTCCTAGGAACGAAGGCGGACCTTTCTGAGGGTGTTTCCCCACCACCAGCGTGGGGCGCGGGGTGCCCGGGGACTCTGCGCCCAGGGTCAAGGAAAGGAAACGAAAGTGAAACCCGAGGCGGGAGGGGCGCCCCACTCCGGCCGCACGGCCCGGGCACCCGCGAGCGCGTCCCCGCGAGGAACACGAGCGCCCGCTGGCTCCGCACCGAGGCGCGCGCGCGCGGCCCCGCCACCCGGCCCTGCGGCTCACCCGCTCCGGGGCGCTGCACGGCGGCTGCGCGACGCGGGCACGCGGGCCGGGGCTGGGGCTCGGCGGGGGCGAGGGCGCGCCCGGGGGCGGAGGCGCGGAGACCCCCGAGCCGCAGCTCCGCGAGCAGTAGCTGCGTGCGCAGACCCAGCATGGCCGGCCGCGCACCGGAAGGGGCCGAGCGCGGCCCCGCCCCGCCCCGGGAGCGCGCCCTCCCCCCCCTCCGGGCCTCGCGCGCCACCTTCGGGCCAGGCGGGACAGGCTGCGTGCGGGGAGCTCTGGGACTGGAGTCCCCTGAGAGCCCGGGCGTTGTCTTTGACACAAAGCTTTGAAGCGCACCCCCCCCATACACACGGTTCTGACTGCAGACTGTGGGCAGAAGAAGAGGGACATGTATGTGAATAAGGAGCTGTTTTATCAGCTTTCCTTTAAAACAGCTTTGGAGCAAAATATGGAATTTAAACGTTTTTAGAGATAGAAATGAAATGTAGATCAACTACTGGGTCCTGCAGAATAAGATACAGATGTGGGTAAAAGGAAAAACAAAAAAAAAGCGATTTACTTAGCGTATCATCAGTCAGTGCTTACTAAAGATAAAGATTCAGTAGAAGATATACAGATATTTGAGAATTTACAAGATTGGCTTACGGTGGCCGCCGGGTCAGGAGGGGAAGAGCGCAAAAGGGCGCAGGTTTCAGGTGCAGGCCTGCAGCTGCGGTATGGTCCCCTGCGAGTCCTAGCTGGAGGCCAGGGGCCTGCTGAAGATCAGGAGGACATCCAAGGAGAAGGGCAAGGCGTAGGTGCCTCCAAGACACACTAGCAATCCTTCCTGTCTGCCTTTTATACCATTCTGAGACAATCCTTCCTAGGGCGGGTCTTCCGCACCCTGACCTATGCCGAGTACTTGGGCGGTTCCCACTCGAGTGAACACCATCAATTAACTATCACTTTCTTTTTTAAAAAATAGAAACTAACACTCCTTAGGATGCCATTATTTGTTTGTTTTTGTTTTTAATGCAAACAAACTCAAAACAAGCAAGCTAATGCCTGTAATCCCAGGACTCCCGTGCAGTGAGGCCAGAGCACCACAAATTCAAGTCTAACCAGGAGAATTTAGCAACCTACCAAAACTGTGTCTCAAAACAACAACAACAACAATAACCGGTTAAGTGGCTCAGTAGAAATGTGCTGCGTTCAATCCTCAGGCCTCAGGGCTTCAAGAAAACAGACAAGAGGATAAATGTACATGCCTGTAATTCTAATGCCCTGGGAATGTAAGGCAGATAGGATCACGAATTCCACTCAGCTTGGTGATTTAATAACTTATCAAGATCTGTCTCTAAATTAATATATGACTGGGGATGTAGCTCAGCAGGAAAGTCCTGGGTTCAAGCATCAGTACTACATGAGGGAGAGGAGGGGGAACAAAAGGGGAGAGGGAGCTCATTTTGAGGGGATCTGATTTCCACAGCCATAGCATTGATGAGCTGCTAATGGAGTATAAAAGGGTCTTCTACCTAATATTTTAATGCCTGAGCTCCCTGTTGATATTGTGCAGGTTAAGATAGGCTTTTTTTTCTTAAGGAAAAGATCATCTAAAAGAAACATAAGTAACTAGAATACACATTAAAAGTTGGAAAAATTGTTCCACGTTGCTGAAACGCAATACCCAACACCCACAATTTAAAGGATGAGAGGTTTAGTTTAGCTCACAGGTTTAGTGGATTCAGTCCATGGCTCCTTAGCCCCATTGCTGAAGCGCCATGGTGAAAGGGCCTGCAGAGCAAAGCTGCTCAGTTCTTGCTGCCTGGGAAACAGCTGGGGGAACAGTGTCAAGAGGAAGGGACAGGGGCCATTTACGGTACCCAAGGGCCCACCTCAGTGACCCACCCAGACACACCCAAAGGTGTGCTTTACTAATCCCTTAGGTGGCTTCTAGGACAATCAAGTTAGGACCATGAGGAAGAGGGGCAGCCATGTGTGGTAGTAAACCAGCGCTCTGGGAGGCTGTAGCACACAGGATTGAAAATTCAAGCCCACCCTGGAAAATTTACTGACTTAGCATCACCTCATCTGAAAATAAAAAAATTAAAAAAGACTGAGGCTGTAGCTCAGTGGGAAGACCCCTGAGTTGTTATTACTGTGCAAATAACAATAATAATGTGTGGGGGGGATCTGTGGCTCTAAGCAAATCAGAGTATCACCCAAAAAATACTCTTTCCAAAGTGTTTGCACTTGGCTTGGTGTGAGGGTAGTATATATAAAACCCGAGGCCGCTAAGGCTGTAAATGTAATTTCTATTTACCAGAAATGCATGAGTCTAGGAGAACAAGAAAAATAACATTGGTAAGGAAAGAATCAGACCAATTCAGCACGTATGACACTCCTCAAAGTCTCAGTGGGTGTTGTTCGTGTGGGAACAGTATGGCAGCTCAAACTCGAACCCTTTCGATCCAGGCACCAGAAGATAGCAGGGCTCTGAGGTGAGTTCAAGAAGAGGGATGGACATGACTAAAGTGGGATGGGAGGTGTGCACTGGATTATTAAGGCCTATGTGAGCGATGCTGAAAGGCCGAATGCTAGCCCGCTTCTTTTCAGAAAACAAGCAAATTCCTACAAATTTATCTATTCAATTCATGTTCGGTATGTATCAGTTCTGTCACCTTCTTTTAAAAAAATGCCACTAGGATTTGTACATCTTGATATAAGTCTGCTGAGTTCCTACAACCTTTCCACAGTCTGAGGACTTCTGACCAGTAAGGAAGTGCAGTTCATTCACCTCCTTAGTGAACAAAAGTGGCCGACTGCTGTCTCCGGAGACTAGAGCTGTGGTGATGCCCGGCCAGGTGGCCTGTGACTTCAACATGAGGCAGGTGCCCCACCTGGCTTCCATGCTCCCTGCAGCTTCCCTGACTCACCCTTTCACCATCTTGCCCTGTTCCCCACATTAGACGCTTGTCCTCTCTCCATCCCCATCTTCTTCCCTTTGTTGTCTTCTGCCACTGTGAACAATTGCCCCTCTGCCATGAGCCACCCTGCCTTGGGGCCAGCAGATTGTGGAGTGAAACCTCCACAAACTGTGAGCTAATAAACCTTTCCTCTTTTATCTTTTAGTATCAGATATTTTGTCTCAGCCATGAGAGAAAAGTAACTAAGAGAGATGATTTTAAAAGTATTTTGATGATGTTTTGGATTTTCATCTTACAGTAACATTTTATTCTGATTGAAATTTTAATCAAGATGTCAAGCTTTTGTTTTTTGAAACTACTTGGTTATAGCATGTTGTGCATAATCCCCTCTTCTTCCCTTGATCTCACTGTATTTCCTGCCTGCCATGGAATGGACTGTTTCTCCTCTGCCAAGTCCCTGTTCCATACCACTCTGCCTTGAAACCAGTCAACCATGGACTGAAACTTCTACAAGCTGTATCATTTTTCCTTTAGCTTGCGGGTGCTGGGTATTTTGTCCTAACAATGATAAAGTCATTAAAGACAGCATAGTAATTTTTTGTTAGATAAACTTTTGTAACTGTTAATAAAAAAAGAAAAAGGAAAAGAAAAGAAAAGAGGGGACTTTCTGGAAGACAGCAGCAGAGAAGGAACCTTTCTGAGATTTGGTGTCCAGAAACTGAACCATAGCAATGTGAGGAAGAGAAGAGAGAGGAAAGTGGGTCCCCTGGGCCTCAGAGGGACTTGAAGTGAGAATTGAAGCCCATCGAGAGAACAAAGAGAGAAACTTCAACAAAGAAGGAGGGGATGGGCAGCACCTTCTCCCTAAGTCAGGAAAGAGTTCTTGCAGGTGAGTGGTTAAAACTTGCAGACACATGGTAACCACTGGCAACACCAGAGATCTCCACAGAGAACTGCAGCTGCTAAAGGAACAGTGGACGTGGAGGACTGCACTGCTGGCAGTGAATGCAGAGGGATTAGACATCCTGTGGGAGAAGGTGCTTGGCTGGGATCCATCCCAAAGACGCGACAACTGAGCTCAGAACTCAGAACAGCTGTTGGCTCCATCTAGCAGCGCCCAAGTGAGTCCAAGCCCTCAGAAGGTTCACTGATGACTGCAGGCTGAGCAGGTCTGTTTCCAGCCTCGTGAACAGAAACCAGGCTGAACTTCAGGGAAATAAAGATGCAGGCTCACTGAGATTACCTACTACCCCACCGTGAAGCTACTGCTGGCTTGCTGGGATAAATCAACATGGACCTGGACTCTGTCTCCACATGCTGTCTACCAGTGACAGCAGAGACAAATCTTGAAATAGATATTTAATTTTCTCTCTCTTTCTCTCCCTTTTCTTTTTTTCGCCTTCATTGTTTGATCTTGTTTTTATATGAGTGTGAATGTGGTTTCTAGTTTCTTTGTCATTGATATTTTGTTCTATTCTTCCTATTATTTCTTCCATCTTTCTTTTCTTCCTGTCCTCTCTACCAGTTTCTCAGAGTTTACATGATCTCTTTTGTCCTCCGGCCTTGTTTCTAATCTCTTCTTCTCTTTCATGTCTCTATTTTTTCCCTAGCCCTTTAAAATTTTCTCCCTGAGGGTAAAATTGGCAGATGAAAGGCTTATTGACTGCGTAGAATTTTATGGTGTAGTCTAGATTTTGTTATATGACCACAAATCTAGTTCATACAGTTAAAGATACCAGCTTAATGCTTATCTCAGTTTGTCATTTTCTAGGCTGTGTTTAATGCTATTGTTATTGCTGATTGCTCCACTTTAGCCAAAGTGACATAAATGCTCTAACCAGCAATTCTTCCTGTTATACCAAGAATGAGATTGCCTAAGGATTATAGAAAATACTGTGGGCCAGTGCCAAAGAACCAAGGCTGGGGCGAGCAGGATGAAACTTCTCAGCCCAAATAAATTGAGCAGGCAGGGATCTTGCAACAGACTAAAAGCCCAAAATCCTGGAAGATAGCTCTGAGAAGTAGTCATTTCCTAAGGATTCTAAATACTGGCAATAAATCTACTCACCACCACCAATCTATAAGTGTCAATTCAGGAATTAAACTAAAGGAAGGAGGAGAAGAAGATGAAAAAAAGAAAATGAGAAGACAATTAAGATGCAGATATAGACATCCAGTTAACCAAAGGCAAACACAGAGGACAATAAGAAAGGACAGTTTGAAAGCTACCTACCTGACCTCTCTGAAGAGGTAACAACAAAACAAATAATGAGGCACTAGAAAAAAAAATTGAATCAGATTTGCAGATTGAGGGTAGAGAGAAGAAGGTCACATCAGGAAGCAAGCCCAGTCTAGGAACCAGCACCATGCGCAGGCCACTGCCAGACTATAACAGCCAGACCTCAGCCTCTCCCCGTGAGTCAATGCCATTTATGGACCAGGGTTAGAGAGAAGAAGGCCGTGCCAGAAAGCAAGCCCAGTCCAGGAACCAGTGCCATGCGTGGACCACACTGGACTGGAACGAATAGACCCCAGCTCCTTCCAGCAAGGGCTGGCAAACAAGAAGTACCAACCCCACACCCCACTGTGAGCAACTGGCTTATCTAGAGAAATACAGGTTGTGATGATAGCTATGGAGGTGAAATGCAGTCAGATGCCTGTGGTGCTTTAGTGTTTCACTAACATTGCAGGTCTAGGGCCAGTGGTCTGATCACAGGTTCAGAGGACAGCGGTACACAGTGTGACATCTAGGGGGGGATCTCCTTCTGTGGGATGTAGCCATTGTTGACTCCCTCTGGTCTTTTTTTGGAAGTCCTATATCATTTTCATTGTTTTGTTGGGTTGACTTTCATTTTCTTTTGTTTTGTTTATGTCAAATCCAATGATAGGAGAACCTATTTCAAAGATAGCAAGAAATATTATGGTAGCAATTTTGGATTTACTATTGGCTTGTTTTGAAGTCTTTTATTATATTCATTGTTTTGTTTTTATTGTTTCTATTCTATTCTGTTCTGTTTCATTTTTACTATGTCCCAAGTTATCTGCAGCTATTTTGAAGACATCAAGAGGCATTATAGTAACTATTGTTGATTTTGTAATGTTTTGAAGTCCTGTATCTCTTGATTGGTTTTATTATGTTTTACCCTCTTTAAAATAAAACTTTTTAAAAATCAAATTAGAAATAATTTCTCAGATAACTACAGAGATGGTGCCCATAACGAAAAACATGCTTAATGAGTGTAGGGCAAATACAGATTAAAAAAAAATAGAGGACCTTAGAAAAATGATAGAAACCATGAATACCCAACAGAGGAAAGAAATGGAATCCATAAAACAGATTCAAGCAGATATTCAGAAGAACAAAAATTCCATTGAAAGTATCCACAGCAGAATGAGCCAACATGAGGATAGAATTTCAGATATCAGAAGACAGAATTATGGTTAACAATCATGAAGAGAAAGATTTCTTAAAAATTGCAAGGAACCACAAGAAATCAATCTAGCATTTGCTAAGTGATGCAAAGAAGAATAACATAAGGTTGAATGGAGTCAATGAAAAAGCATAAGCTAGCATACATGATACAAAAAATGAAAACAAAAACATTCACTTATGGCATGACAGAAAACTGCTCTGGCAGGGAAATAGAATTTAACATGCAGATAAGTGAGGCTAGTAGAATTCAAACTAGTCATGATCAAGAAAAGATCTACAGCCAGTCATAGAATAGCCAACATTCCAGAAATTCAACACAACAATAGAATATTAAAAGCTGTTAGAGGGACTGGGGATTTAGCTCAGCAGCATAAGTGCATGCTTTGCAAGTGCATGGTAGTGAGTTCGATTCCCGGTACTGATAAAAAAAAAAGCAGTTAGAGAAAAGAAACAAGTTACCTATAAAGGAAATCCCAGCAGAAGCATGTCAGACTTCTTAACATAAGCCCTGAAGTCAAAGAGAGCTTGGAGTGAAGTACTTCAAGCCCTAAAAGAAAACTTCCAACTCAGATTGACTTACCCTACAAAACTATCTTTCAAAATTGATGGAGAAATAAGATACTTCCATGACAAAGAACATCTGAGGAAATTCATGAACAATAAAACCAGCACTCCCTATCTTCTGATGTTCTGAAGGACATTCTAAAAAGAGATCACAAGGACTATAACTCCATGAACTCCAAATGAAGGAATCCACCAGGCAATGTGGACAAACAGAGGGGGAAAAAGGGAACTAACAACAGGAAAATAACATGGCAAGGATTAGTCAACATATATCAGTTTTAACCATCAGTGTTAATGTTCTTAATTCAATGATCAACTAAACGGGCTGACAAAATGGATTAAGAAGCAAGATCCAACAATACACTGCATACAAGAAATACATTTAATTAAAAAAAAGGAAAACAAAGTACAAATGGTAATTTTAGCTCTTATTTCTTTGAATCTAAATGACTATGAATGTTATTATGGTGGGTTGGAAAAATGATACCCTAAAATGTGCTACTTTTTAATTCAAACTGAGAGCCCTCGGAAGTAACAAATTCTTTTTGTGAATTTCCTTAACAACCTTAAGGCCAGATCTGCCAGAGATGAGCACCATTGCCTTTAATGTTCCTCATGACTCTTCATTACCAAGAAATATTAAAATCAAATCATAAAAGGAGAAGCTAAAAATTAAACACTGCATCTAAAGCCCTGGTGCTGGAAGTTTGTTGCATGTCATTGTCTGTTATTTGGGCCCAATCTTTCTCCTAAAAAATCATTTACTACCCCTTTGAAATGTCCTACAGCATGCAGATCTTTCTTGAGACTCTTAGAAAAGGTTATTTAAGCATCAACCATCTGGCTCTTTGAGTTTCATATTTTGTCTAACTCCTATGCATATGTGCATTTTAACAAATTTGTATTTTTTTCCTGTTTGTCTGTTGTCAAGTCTGGTCTACAGATCTTTGAAGGTGGCAGGGAAATTTCTTCATACTTACAGCAACATATGTTTAGTACCCACTTACATGTCTTTCTTTATAAAGAACATTTTTCTAAATTATTTTTATTTCTACTTCATAAAATCTATTCATGAGTGATTTTAAAGATTTCATCATATAGACAGAAGATACTTTTGCTAACCTATATATTTTAATTGTGGTTAGCAGTTTTCGGCACCAGAATTTGAAAATTTTATGTTATTCTATGTATTAATTTTTCTTAGTGGTTTAACTATTTTGCTCTAATATATAAAATGCTCCCTGGGGCAACCTGCTCAGGAACCCCTTCTGTCTCTTCAGACAGAAGCTTTCTCTCAATAAATATATTCTACTCTTTACCTCTGTTGTTCCTAAAATTCATTCTTCAATTTTAGAGAACACAAACTCATGGACATAGTAGATCGGGCATTTCATTCACCTATATCACTCTTGGTAAGTGCCTTTCTCAGGTATGAGCCAGGAGGAGAACCACGGAGCGGCTCACTGGTTAGCTCTTATTTCTTTGACTCTTAATGACTATGAATGTTATTATGGTGGGTTGGGTCCGAGATCCGGCCACAGCCATGGTGGAACCCAGGCAGCTGCACAAAGAAGCAACTTGCCCGCCCTCTTGGTAAGCATCTTCCTCCGGTGTGAGCCAAAAGGAGACCCAGTAGTGTCTCCTATGAGCCTACTGGTGCACAGGCTTGGAATCAAACATCCCAAACAATGCCCCCTCCCCAATAGCAACTGGGGACAGAGGTCTGAGCATCTCTTGGCAGGATGACTGTATGCAATATAGCAAATATGGGGGGCCTCCTCTATCTTCTATTTGAAAGCAGATGTTGTTTACAGTTTCATTTCATTATGATTAATTGCTTTACTCTATTCAATATTCTCTTTCGATTGGTTTTATAATGTTCTGTCTTTGGTTTGATTTTGCTATACCTAATGGACTAGACAACTACTGTGAAAATAATGAGATACGCTATGGTACCTATTGCTGTTATCCCGGTAACCTGCTGTGAAGTTCTGTACCAAATTCACTGCACCATCTCAATTGGCTTTGTTCTGTCTTATTCTGTTGTATTTCTACTACCTTCAAAATTAAAAAATAAAAATAAACATCGTAAAATACTTCCCCTTCATAAGATCCTGAATAGAGGATGGACATGTCGGTGGCCACCTATTATCCCATTGTTGGGAGGCCAAGGCAGGAGGATCACCGTGAGTTCACCGTCAGGCTGGGCTACATGGTGAGTTCAAGACAAGCCTGAATTATATAGCAAGACTATCAAAAAACAAAACAAAACGAAAAAAGGTCAGGTGTAGAAGCTTCCATTTATCCTTTGAATATTTAATTCTTTAAAAAATCTGGAATTTGTTCAATTGTATCATATGACATAGAATTTTTGTTTTCTCTCCAAAGAAACCAAGCATCCAAGTGCTGTTATGACACACAGTCCAGTCAACAACATCCAAGTCCCATTCTTCCAGCAAAACAAAAATGTTCTCTTCACTTTTGTCAAGTTATATTTTCAGTCAGTCAATTAATCTCACAAACTACGCGGTGCTAATGTATTAAGAAAGCCCAATGGCTTATGATTCAAAATAATTACAGGAAACTACATTGTATACCTTATATAACACATAAGCAACTACTTTATTAACCATTAAAGCTGCAGGACAAATATTATAGTTTGGAGCTAGAATGTCCCCCAAGGGCTCATGTATTATAGGCTTTCTTTCTCTGAATAGTGTTACCAGGAGGTGGTGGTTCTGTTCCAAATCAGCCTAGGGTTCTTTTGCTCAAATCAGATGGAAATTGTGAATCAGCAGGGTTCAACCCTGCTAGCTATCCTGGGGTCACCAACTGAAACCAAATTAGTGCTGGATGCCAACAGTGGACACAGCTAGCTGTTGGTCAATGCCACTGCTGGCTGTCACCATCTGATGCCAGTTTGTGCTGCACAGCATAGGTCAATTCTGCTGCTGGTCTCTGGAGCTCTTTGGTGTTAACAACTGCATTTACTCATTTTATCCACATTATTTAGGATGAAAATCCTAGGTACACTGACAAGACTTTTGGCACCCACCTTACCTGAGAAATAAATCATGAGCAAGTTTACAGTAACACCAAAGCAAATCTCTGTTTTAACAGGGCCCATGCTGCAGCAGAGAGGGGCTGGTATATAAGAGGAAACCTCTGAGACTAAAGCCCTAGAAATGCCTAGAAAGTACTACATATGTAGCCCTTACAGGCCTATTTCAGTGAGGGTAAGGGCTGAAAACAGGGAATCTTCTGGAAGGCTTGCTGGGAATGCTGGGAATGCAAATTAGGGGTCCAGATTCCTCTTCTTCTAATGTTAGCCACTCCATGGTGCTCTCTCCCTCCCCAAAAGGGCAACAGTGTGGTCTGTACAGAGTGGGGGGTTGGAGGGTTACCACTCTGCCCGGGCACACCCCTGTTGGAGTGGAGGATGTGCTCTGATAGCCAAGGAGCACTCTGATACAAACTGTTTCCATCTCTTGGGGTTCAAGGAGGAGCCAAAGGAAGTGAGGGGAGAGGCCCAACAGCCCTGGCTAAGATGACCTTGTCCATTGTCTCAGATCCTGGAAGAGGCGGCCTGTGAGGTCGAGGGGCAGTGGGTATCTGTGAAGGGAAGGTGGGACCCCAGCCCCATCCTCACTCTGTCATACTTTGCCAGGAGGTGGACAGCTTTGCTCCTGCACCTGCTCCTACCCTGTGTCCAAAGTAGCAGGACAGTCATGGAGTGAAACCTGCTTATAGTAATAGAAAAGAAACTGACATTATCATTATCCAAATTCATATTATTATTTGAACACTCACTACTTATGTTTATTTCCTAGAAGAAAGTAAGCTCTGTGAGAGCAGCGATTTTGTGGTCTCCATTCAGAGTCTGATATTCAGTAATTCTTTCTTTCTTTTCACATGGTGGTAGTACTAGGGACTGAACCATGGGCCTTTGCACCTAGCTACATCCCCTGTTTTTAATTTTTATTTGGAGGCAGGATCTTGCTAAGGTACTAAATCTCCACAGGCTTGTGCCACCAGGCCTGATCACACTGAAGTGTTTTTGAACAAATATTTGTTGAATGAGCTATTCGTTTAATAAACTTCCTGAAAATTGAACCTAGTTCTAAAGAGGTGATTGTAATGGAATTCAGAGATGCGGATTCTGGAGAATCTCCGGGCTGCTGTGTCTCTGTGTGTTGTGAGTCTAGCCATGCCTGGGGACATGCGCTTCCACCCACATAAAGTCCTGGCACTTGTGTCAGCAGCGCTCACTCACCTCCAAAGCACCAGCTTTGAAATGCAGGAATGTAGGGATTGGTAATAATTGGTATTCTGCCCATTTCTGACAAATAAGAAAGGGAAAGAAAGAAAAACAAAAGAGCCATGTCCAATGATAGTATCATCATATGTTATAATCTGAGATGCCAAAAATAAACCATGAAAGTGTTGAGCAAGACGAATTATTATGGGCTATCTCAAGCTTCAGTTTGTTGAGGAATATAACTAGCTTAGCAAAGTGTGCAGTTATTTAGTGACATAATACCAATGAAAGGCAGGACACCTCCTTGGCCGAATGTTTTTCTACAATCACATCATGAAGAAACTTATCTTGATGCCACATGACTTCTGAACTCAATGCCAGGAGCCATCACAGAGATCAAGGAACAAAAAGTCTACAATGTTATTAAAATGCCCACATCGCATAGTTTGCTAAGTGATTTAAAAGGCAGCGTGAACATGCAGTGGGGGCCTACAATTCACTCCCAGCTTTTTGTCAGGTTCATGCAGAAGTACTGCGAGTTCAAAGCCAGTGGATCCAAAAGCAGCAGGACCTGAGGCCTCGGAAAACACAAGCCAAAGTCAAGCTTTCCTCTTTTTAAATGATCTCAGGGTTTTTGTTTTTTTTTCCCCCAGAGATAGAAAGCTAATAACACGCCTGAGCACTGATCCTCGTATGCGACCCTCACGACTATCAGCGCTGTCTTGGTGTTTCGATCCTAACACACATTCACACTCAACATGTGCACACCTCATTGACTACATACCTGTGCATTGCACATCTCAGTGCTCACATCCCCTTCTTTCCCTTGATTACAGATTTGAATGTTCCAAAATAATAGAACAAGTGCAAATTGCAGGTTTCTAGTACCATTCTCTGTTTAATCTGTGGTTTTACCAAACCTTTCTAAATCATCTTGAATTTCAACTTGGCACCAGAAAACCTACAGAAAATGTGCCTTACCTTCTGGGTTTCCTTTCTTCTAGGAGTGAATGGCTCTGATTCTGATGGTTGCTAAGGTAACAAAAGAGTTGTTTACCTGTCTAGATTTCCTACCCACTTAGTTCCTTATTAAGACGCCTGTAGTCAGAATATGTCTTGTTCTCACTTGCTCTTCTTAATTCCTTAAACAAAGCAGAAAAAACTGAAACAAACTGCCAGCATTAGATTTTTCTGGCTATGTACTTATTTGAAACTTTCCAGCGTAGGTCAATTGTTAGGTCCAACAAGTATTCACTTTTCTCCCTGACCAAGGGTTTGTGGCCATCCCTTGTGGGACTTGCCCAGTGGTCATCCACAAGAAAGCATTGCTTTTCTTTCCTGCCCCATATATCACATAGCCAATTGACCCTGTTTGCCCTGCACTATTCTGTTTCCTCCTGGAGCCTCCTATCTCCCAAGAAACCCCCAGCCCTGGGCAAACATAGGTAGTTATCATCCTTATTGATACACAGGAATCAGTGGGTCGAAGAGCGAAAATTTCTATGGGCTGAGAGACAAGAAAGGACTAGAAGAGGAAGCAATATTTGTGAACAGATTTGACAAAGAGTGGATGAAAGAGGTGGAGCCCTGGCAATACCTCGTTCCCGGGTGGCAGCAGCAGCACTGTACCAGCAGAAGATCTACAACTTCCGCTGGTTCAGATCGCAGCACACTGGGCAGTAAGGCTGGAAATGTAGGTGGGGCCAGATGATAGAAGGTTTAAGTGCCAAGGCAAGCAATCGTGACTTTGTTACTCTACAAATCGGGGGTTGTTAAAGAACTCTGGGACTGATACTGTGAAGAGTGGCTCTGAAAGTCAACTTGCAGGCACATGCAAGATTTTTGGAGAAGAGTAGAGGATAAAAGCCTCAAGTCAAGCTTGTTCACTGTGATCCTGCAGGAATGCAAGCGTGAGAGGCAGAAACTGACACAAAGTTGCCGGGTGTGGTGGCACACACCCACGATTCCAGCACCAGGGCGGTCAAGGCCATCTGGAGTACACAGCCCCCAGAGGCTGGCCAGAGCTACACAGTGAGAGGCTGTCCCAGAATAAGGAAAAGGAGGAAAAGCAGGAGAGGGGAGGCCAGGGGAGGAGGGAAAAGAAGAAACATGAACAGAGTTGTTAGCCTGGAAGTAAAATTGAACTGATAGATTTAAAGAGGTTACAAGACAATAGTTGGTGAAACTCAGCAACTGACAATGTAGAGAAAGAGAAACAGATGACTGGCAGCAGGATTCCTGGTCTTGGCGATCTTGTTATGGAAACAATGGAGAGAGAAGCAAGCTGAGGAAGATCACAAGATCACTGCCAGACACTGGGGGTGGGGGACCCTAGGATTTGCTAAGAGGACTCATGAATAGGGTCAAAACGTTATGGACATTAAAACACCACTGCCGCCGAGACGTGAGACCAGTGGAGGGTGGAACAAGGAGGCAGTGGGGGAATGATTAGTCTGTGTTTGTATGATCTGCAGAAATGAAGCCTATTAACCTGGATAACCAGCATGCACTCGTGATAAAATCAGTGTGTATGGGGGAAGAACTTGCGGAAATCTTAAGCGGAGGGGTACACTTTCACATGCCATCATTTCAGCAAATCTTGAGGGGCGTGAGTGACATTTGGCTTGGCCCTTCTTAAATAGTCACAGAAAGAAAGCAGAACGGGGTGAGAACAGTAAGTCACACAGAGGGAAGCAGTTAGGAAAGGTGGGTCTGGGTAAGGATTTGGATGCAGTTGTGGTTAAGAGAGCCACTTTCTTCCTTTTTCTAATAAACACACGTTCATTATTTAATTAAAACTTTACTAATACTGTTAATATATGATTATATATTCTTTCATTTATATTATAAGGCATTTTCTGCTTCAAGTGTATAATCTTTTTGTTAATTTTTCTTAAAATTTTATTTAAAGAGAGGGGAAAAATAAAGCAAAACAGAAAAAAAAGGGTAGAAACAATACAGAATTTCAAAAAAATGGACAGTAAGAAATCACTAGTTGATACATTACATATTGTCTTCCTGGATGTAATTGTTCATGTTACAAAATCAAAGCATACAAAGTGGACATTCAAACAGTGAGGCTGCAAACAGCTCCTTTCTCTGATCTAACAAAAACTTAGCAACATAATTATCAATCTTACACCCTTAAATATACATGCAGTTATATCCTTTAGAGCACTTTCTTTTCCTCCTTTTGCTTTTTAAGTCCATTATCTGTTTAGTTATATCATGTTTCAGGTTGCTCAGTACCTTGCTGATCTGTTTTGTTATTTACTTTTTAAAATTTTTTCTTATTTATTATTATTTTTTATTTTATTTATTTATTTTATTTTGAACGTAGTAAAATACAGCAGAATAAGACAGGACATAGCCAACTGAGGCAGTGCAGTGAAACTGGCACAGAACCTCACAGCAGGCCACCAGGATGACAGCAATAGGCACAATAGTACATCTGGTTTTCTTCACAATAGTTGTTCCTTCAATCAGGCAGAGCAATATTGAAGGAAATACCAAAATTACAAGAACAGAATACTGAATAGAGCAATACCATTGATCAAAACAGAGCAAAACAGAGATAAAAATATTTGCCCTCAAAGAGATGGCAGAAGAAAATCTCCCTTGTTTGCTATATCGCATATACTCAAACTTGCAAGACATGCTCAGATCTCTGGCTCTCACTTGCTTGTGTGTGTGTGTGGGGGGGAATGGATGTTGATTCTTAGCCCGCGGCCCAGTAGGCTCACAGCCACCCACCAGAGGGGAGAACTGGCTGCCCATTTTCCCAGGGCTCCAAGGTCTAACATGGCATGTCGTGGGTGTCAGGAAGCGTTGACATGGTTCTCGCCCTGGGGCGGCTGTGGTTTGCCAGGTCACAGCCACTTATCAGTGTGGCATGCTGGCAAACTGGCTGTTTTCCCAGCCCCTCTTTAAGTTTTTTTTTAAAGATAGTAAAACACAACAGAACAAGACAGAACAAAGCCAATTAGGACAATGCAGTGAATTGGTACAGAATGTCAGAGCAGGATACCGGGATAACAATAAAAGGTACCATAGTATATCTTGTTATTTTCACAATAGTTGTCCATTCAATCAGGTATAGCAAAACCAAATCAAAAACAGAACACTATAAAACCAATGAAAACAGAATATTGAATAGAGCAAAACAATTAATCAGAACAAAGCCAAACAGTGAGAACAATATTGGACTTCAAAGACAAGATAAAAGGAAATCCCCCATATTTGCTGTATTGCATACTGTCATCCTCCCAAGGGATGCTCAGACCTCTGGCCCCAGGTCAGTATAATCAACCAAACAATACAATCATTTAATTGCTTTATGTATCTTAGTTTATATCAACTCTGGCTGACCTTGAAACCATCCAGTTGCTGATGGGGGGGCATGTTTGATTCTCGGCCCACATGCCTGTAGGTTTATGGGAGACACTGTCTTGCTCTCTCCCTGGTGTACTGGTGGCTTGCTTGCACTTCTTACTGTCCTCTGTAATTTCCTTTTTCAGAGGACTGTAGTTTTCGATGTAGAGGTCTTTTACTTCTTTTATTAGATTGATTCCTAGGTATCTCCTTTTTTTTGTATACCTTTGTATAAGGTGTTTTCTCTAATTTCTCTTCCAGCAATTTTGTTATTCGTGTACAGAAAACTATTGATTTCTGAGTGTTGACTTTGTATACAGCTATGCTACCAATTTAATTATTAAATTTAGAAGACTTTTGGTGGAGTTTTTGAGCTCTGCTATAGAGAGTATCATGTCATCCACAAATAAGGATAATTTAACTTCTTCTTTCCCTATCCTCATTCTTTTTATTTCTTTCTCTTGTCTAATTGCTCTGTCTAAAGTTTCTAGAATTATGTTGAATAGGACTGGTGATAGTAGACATACTTCCCCAGTTCCTGATTTTAGAATGAAAACTTTCAGTTTTTGTCCATTCAGGATGATGTTGGCTGTTTGTTTGTCATAGATAATTTTTATCAGATTGATATAAAGACCATCTATTCCAATTTTCTGCAGGTTTTTTTTTCATTATGAATGTGTTCTGGACTTTGTCAAAAGCTTTATCTACATCTATTGAGATGATCATATGAATTTTGTCCTTGGGTCTGTTAATATGGTATATTACATTTATTGATTTGCATATGTTGAACCATCCCTGCGTACCTGGGATGACTCCTACTTGGTCATGGTGTATAATCTTCTTAATGATTTGCTACTTTCTGTTTGCCAGTATCTTATTGAGGATTTTTGCGTCTATGTTCAATACTAAGATAGATGTTCTCTTTCTTATTTGGATCCTTCTCTGGTTTTGGTATCAGAGTAATGCTTCTTCCAGGAATAAACTTGGGAGCGTTGCTTCACTTTCAATTTTCTTAGGGAGTCTGAGAAGTAGTAGGGTTAGGTCTTCTCTAAATTTCTTGTAGAATTCAGCAGTGAATCCATCAGAGTCTGGGCTTTTCTTTGTTGGTAGTCTTTTAATTACATTTTCAATTTCACGGATTGATATTGCTTTATTTAAGATTTTTATATTTTCTTGATTCAGCTTTGGTAGTTCATATGTATCTAGGAATCTCTCCATTTCTTCTATATTTTTCATCTTATTAGAATACAAGTTCTCAAGTTAGGTAAAGATGATCTTCTGCATTTTTAAAGGATCCATTGTGATTTCACCCTTCTCTTTCCTAATTCAGTGGATTTGAATCTTTTCTTTTTTTTTAAATAAGGTTGGCTAAGGATTTGTCAATTTTATTTAGTCCTTCAAAGAACTAATTTTTAGATTCCTTAATTCTTTGTATTTTTTTTCTAGGTCCCCATTGCATTAATTTCTGCTCTGCTCTTAATTTCCTCCTTCATATCTGCTTTGGGCTTGACTTACTATTCTTTCTCTAAAAGCTTGATGTTCAACATTAAGTTATTTGTTTGAGCTTACTCTGTCTTCTTGAGTATTCACTGCCATAAGTTTCCTTATTAAGTGCTATAAATTTCTCTCATAGGACAGCTTTCATTGGGGGGGGGGCGTAAGTTGTGCTTTCCTCATTGTTTAATTAACTTTCAAATTTATTCTATAATTTCATCTGTGATTCATTGGTTGTTCAAGGGAATGTTATTTAATTTCTATGTATTTACGTAATTCTTGTGATTTATTTTGCATTGATTTTTTATTTCATTGCACTATGGTTTGTTAATATGCATGGGATAATTTCAGCTCCTTTATATTTACTTAAGCATGCTCTATTAGCTAGTATGTGGTCTATTTTGGAGAACATCCCATGTGCAGCTGAGAAGAATGTGCATTCTGATGTGGTGGGTTGGAACACTATAGAAATCTACTAAGTCTATTTGTTCAAAATTTTGGTTCACTTCTAATATTTCAATGTTGATTTTTTTTTTGTCTAGTTGATCTATTTGTGACAGTGTAGTATTGAGGTCTCCCAATACATTTGTGTTATTAAGCACTTATTTGATTTTTCACGTCTATTGATATTTGTTTTATTTCATTGGGTATATTGGTATTGGTTGCATATATATTTATGATTACTATTTTTTCCTCTTGGATTGTTCCCTCATAAGGATGTAGTGATTTTCTTTGTCTCTCTTAATCAGTCTTGGCTTAAAATTCACTTTGTCTGCAAATAGAATAGCTACCTCTGCTTTTTCCCAGTTTCCTGTCACATGAGGAATTGTTTTTCATCCTTTGACTTTCAGTCTATGGATTTCTTTTTGAATTAAATGTGTTTCTTTTATGGAGCATATTGTTGGATCTTGCTTTTTGATTTTTCTTTTTGAGACAATGTCCTGTTGTTTATTGCAGGCTGGCCTTGAACTCACTATGGAGCCCAGGTTGGCCTAAAACTCATAGCAATCCTTGTGCCTCAGCCTCCCGAGCACTGGGATTATAGTCATGTACCACTATGCCCAGCTGCATCTTGCTGCTTGATCCATTCTGCCAGTCTGTTTCTTTTGATTAGTGAATTGAGACCATTAATATTTATGGTTATGGGCTGGGGATTTAGCTCAGTGGCTCAAGCACTTGCCTGGTAAACACAAGGTCATGAGTTCAATCCCCAGTACCAGAAAAAAAAAATCTATGGTTATAATAGGTATTTATTGACTTATCTTTGTCATGTTATTCTCCTGTTGTTAGCCCCTTTTCCCTTCTCTGTTTAATTATTTGCTTTAGCTGAATGATTCCTTCAGTTGGGTTCATGGTGCTGTAGTCCTTGTTATCTCTTTCTAGAATACCCTTCAGAACACTAGAGTGCTTGTTTGGGTTCATGAATTTCCTCAGGTGTTCTTTGTTATGGAAGTATCTTATTTATCCATCAATTTTGAAAGATAGTTTTGTGGGGTACATCAATTTGAGTTGGAAGTTGTTTTCTTTTAGGGCTCGAAGTACTTCACTCCAAGCTCCCATTTACTTTGGGGTTTGTCTTAAGAAATCTTCTGTGATTCTGATGGGCTTTCCTTTGTAAGTGATTTCTTTTTTCTAACAGCTTTTAATGTTTATTGTGTTGAATTTCTCAAATGTTGACAATTATATGCCTGGCTGTAGATCTCTCTCTTTTTTTTTTAATCATGGCTAAATGGAATTCTACATGCCTCATTTATCTGCATGTCAAATTCTATTTCCCTGCCAGGCTAGTTTTCTGTCATGATTATAAGTGGGCAGGCATTTTTCACAAATCTCATTTGTGTGTCTCCTTTCTCATTAATTGCAGTAAACTTTGTGTTATTCTTCTTTGCGCCATCTAGTGCATTATTACTTTCTTTTGGTATTTTGTTATTTTTAAGAAATCTTTCTATTCATAATTTCTAACCACAATCCTGTATTCTATATTTGAAAGTCTGTTCTCTTAGTAGTTTATTTTGCTTTGGATACTTTTGATAGAATATTTAATCCCCTGAATATCTACTTGAATCTGTTTTATGGAGTCCATTTCTTTCCTCTGTTGAACATTCATTCCATGAATGTTCCTAAGCTCCTCCAATTTTTTTATCTGTATCTGCTTTAGAGTCACTAAGTATGTTTTCAATGTGGTCACCATCTCTGTAGTTTTCTGAGAAACTATTTCTGATTTGATTTTTTCCAGAGCCTCATTCACTTGCTTTGTTGTTTCCACTTCAGAGAGGACAGGTGGGTGGCTTTCAGATTGTCCCACCTCACTGCCTCCTGGGTTTGCCTTTGGTGAATTGGATGTCTGTGGTTGAATCTTGTTTAAGTATCTTCTCATTTTCTTCATCTTTTTTTTTTAAGTTTAATTTCTGGACTGATGCTTGTAGATTGGCTATGGTGAGTAGTTTTATTGCTAGTATTTAGAACCCTTAGGAAATGACTAGTTCTCAGAGCTGTCTTCCAGGTGTACCTGGCTTTTAAGTTTTGAATCTGTTACATGTTCCTTCCTGTTCAATTTATTGCGGCTGAGAAGTTGCTGCCTGCTTAGCCCAGCCCCTGGTTCTTTGGCACTGGCCACGATATTTTCTGTGACTCTTAGGCAACTTCAGTCTTTGTATACCAGGAAGAACAGCTGGCTAGAACAATTATGTCACTTTGGCTAAAGTAGTATGATCAGCAATAACAACAGCATCAAAATAGCCTAGAATATGACAAACTGAGGTAAGCATTAACTTGCCACCTTTAACTGTATGAACTAGATTTGTGATTATATAACAAAATCTAAACCATCATAAAATTGTATGCAGTATGCAAGTTCCTTGATATGCCAATTTTACTCTCAGGGGAGAAAATTTTAAAGGAGTTAGGGGGAAATAGAGAAATAAAAGAAGAAGAAGAGATAGAAGCAAGGCTGGAGGACAAAGGAGGATCATGCAAACTTTAGGAAACTAGTGCTGAAGACAGGAGAGAAAGAGAGAAGGAAAAACAATAGGAAGAACAGAACAACAACCACACAGAAACTGGAAACCATGTTCACACCGATATAAAAGCATAATCAAACAATGAAAGAAAAATAAACAAGCCACAAAAAAAGAGAGAAAAATAAATGTCTATTTCAAGGTTTGTCTCTACGCTCAGTGGTAGACAATGTGTAGAGATAGAGTCTAGATCTCTGTTGATTTATCCAAGCAAGGCATGGGGTAGTGGATGATCTCATTGAGCATGCGCCTTCATTTCACCTTTATTTCAGGCTGGTTTCTGCCCATGAGGTTGGAAGTAGACCTTTTCAGCCTGTACCTGTTCTGCATACCTCATGCAGCCCTAAACTTAGCTAAGAGCTTCTAGATGGAGCCAGCCATTGTTCTGAGTCCCAAGATCTATTGACCTGTTTTCAAGACACTTCCCAGCTTATCACACTTTCCTGTGGGATGGCAAAATCTGTGCCACTCACCAGCCAGTGCAGTCCGTGGAGGCCCCGGAGTCTCCAGCAGTCACCACACATCTGCAAGTTTGAACTACTTACCTCACACAGTAAGCTCCGACTCAGGGAGAAGGCACTTCCCTCCGCCTCTTTCTTCTTCATAGAAGTTTAATTCTTCTGATCCTTCCTGGTTCCAAGGGACTCACTTCCCTCCTTCTTCTCTTCCTCCTGTTGCAATATTCCAGTGACTGGACATCAAATCGCAGAGAAGCTCTTTCTCTACTGTTTACTATCCTATCTTCCCAGAAGTCCCCCAAGATAGCTACTTTATAAAGAGTCAGTTTTCTTGATGAATAGAAAAGTCCTTTGCTGCATGATAGGAAGATACCAAGTGAGGGTTCTTGGTGATGTGAATGTTACATTTGAGCATGTGATTTTTGAAAGTGTGGGTGTGGATGAGTTCACTCAGGGGCAGGGGATATGAAGTTGGAAGATTAGGGGGCTGTTGACAGAACCCTAACCATCTTGTGATGACAAGCTCTATCTTTTTTGTATACTGCATCAACAGCCTGAATTATTATATATTTATTTAATTTCTTCCTTTCTGGGTAAGAATAAGAAATAACCAGAATATCTTCATCAAGAACATTGATGTTTTTCCTTCAGTCAAAGGATAAGGGGTAATTTACTTATTAGGAGATGATATGTTTGTTTGTATTACTACTCAAAGAGTAACGATGTCTTATATTGCTGGTTTTGAGACAATCTAGTCTTATATTTCAAAATATTTAATGCTCTTGACCATATTTTGAGCAAGTGCCAGGTTAGCAGGTTAAGCTGAACAGTTCTAATTAGGTTTCTTGAATTTGATTAGTGCTAGGAATTCATTCCTCATTGGATAGTTTATCCTAGAAGATGTCTTAGCTCAAGTCTATTTCCTGGTTATTTTTGGTATTATATACATCATGTACACCATAATTTATTTTCCAATAAACCATCCTCCAATTATGATTTGTTATTATTATTATTCCTCTGAACATTAAAAGAAAAGTGTTAATCTCCATGAAATGCCCCTTTCTGGATCATCAGGACTATAAATACTATTCATTGGTTTCACCATCTTGCGAAAAAATAGTGATGCATTTCTATATAAACATCGCATTGTACCGGTCACAGGTATAGCTATTACCTACTGAGTGTGAGGTGTGAGTTCACTCCCCAGTACCACAAAAATAAACAAATAAATATATAGTAAACCCATTAATTAATAAAGTAAAGCCATTAATTAATAAGCCAATTTTATTTGTTATTCAAGGGGATATTACAATGAATTATAATAATAGGATACTAAAATCTGGGTTAGCATATCACACATCTTTTCAAATTAGGCATCTCATCATATATTTGGCATAAGTTTTTCACATATGTAACTGATATTTAAGACAGACAGCTGGATGGGATGGTGCACAACTGTAATCCCAACAGTTTGGGAGAATGAAATAGGAGAATTGTAAGTTTGATCCCATCCTGGACAACATAGTAAATTAGTGAGATCCTGTCTCAAAATAAAGACTAAAAAAGGGCTGGGAATATACCTCAGTGTGAGGGCCCTGAGTTCAATCCCTTGTACTCCAAATAAACAAACAAAAAGAAAACTAGACATTATTATTTGCATGACAATTAGAGTACAGTTGAACATTGTCCTATGAGGTTCTTTTTGAATATTGTGAAAATTGGAAAATATAAGAAACAGAAAAAATTTCCAGGCATGGTGGTGCATGCCTATACTCCCAGTACTTGGGAGACTGAGGCAGGAGGATTGCTGCAAGTTTGTGGTTAGCCTACACTACATAGTGAGTCCCTATAAAAAGGAAAGGAAGAAAGAAAGAGAGAGAGAGAGAGAATAGAAAAAGTTTAACAGTACAAAAGAGACATAGAAGCAGAGTTGGAGGAAATTTGAGTGCATTCTCTTTCACAGTATGGTCCTAAGAGTTCCTTGGAGCTGATTATCTGCGTAGACACATAGATTAGTTCACAGTTGTTTGCCTCAATGTTGCCTGACTTCAATTCAAAGAATATCTGTCATTGTCTCTTAATCTAGTTATGTAAAGGAAGGAAGTTAATTATAAGTAACAAAAATGAAACAATCAATCCTTTCGCCTTTGCTACTAGCCACCAAGTTCCTCTTGTCCCTTTCAATCTTCATCAGTGGATAGTACCAGTAGATCTAAATAAGGAAATAATTTCCCTATAAAAGTAAACACTATCTAATACTACTTATGACACTTTTTGTTTACTGTTTTTCAACTTACTGTTTCAAATAGATATTTTGCATATTACATAATTTATAGTAAAATATAATATTTTATCATAGTAATATAACATCACTTGTTTAACCAGTCTCCAAATCCTGGCCATTTCAGGAGATTGCACTTACAAATATCCTTGGGTTATTTTCCTTTATTTTGTATCATTTTCTTGACACATATGTATCAAAAGTAACTTTATTGATCTAACAGGAATGTTCCTTTTTATGGCTTCTTTTTTTAAAGAAGAAAACAAGACACTATAGAAGGCACCTGGTACTCCAAGCCCTCAAGTCATAGGGCTTGTGATTCACTTGGGACTTCCTAGTTATTTATAATCAAACTTCTTGAAATCATCACTTAAGAGTTTTCAATGGTCAAATACTTATCTAGTGTCTGATACATTGTGAAAACCTTACTGGATCTTGCAAATAGACATTATTTACTAAAGGCAACATAGAAAAGTGGTTAAAACACAACTTGGCACACCAGATTGCTATTTGTGAGACACTTTTGAGGCAGGCCTCCCATGCAATTATGATCTCCTACAAAATTAAGCAGGAATTTTTCAGCTATGCATTTGGACTCTGCCACAGTTCATCTCTACACACTCTAGCACTGTTATTGCTGTATTCCCTCTGGCCTTCCAAACACCTCAACCTAGCTGTGCCCTAGTTATCCCTGAAGACATTCCACCACTGTGTTCGAGTGGGTGAGACCCACGTCACCTACAATGTCTTCTTCATCCCTTGTAGAAAAACTTCAAGCCTTGCTTTGTGTTTATCTCCCACACCACTTCATCAGACCTTTTTACCTAGATGGGAATATTCTCTACTCTGTAACCCCGCTGTGCGTTGCTTTCACCTGTACTTGATCTCCCATTGCAGCCAATCCTCTTAGGGAATAGTTTGCCCTGGAAGGAAGCCTAGAACTGTGATTTTCTTTTCCTTTTAAATAAATGACACCTTTGATCCACATTTACAAATCAAGGCATCCTCTCATTTATGCTGAAGAAGAGGGGCAGGATAGAGGAGGAAGAGGAGGAGGGGGGGTGAAGGAGGAATAGGATGACAAAGAGAAGGAAGAGGAAAATAAGAAGAGGAAGAAGAGGAGGAGAAGCAGAGGAGGAAGAGGAGGAAAAAGAAAAGTGGCAAATCTAGAAGCTTCCGGATAAACCAAAGCAATATTTTAAAACTGATTTTCAGCAATTTCCTGACCAAATCCTTTAAGTGGCCATACTTTTTTAAAAATAAATCTTTGCTTTGTTTTCTCTGCAAATTTGACTTCCATAGTTCTCGAGGCTAAATATTTTTGTATTTAGCCTTAAAGTCTGAACTAATTCAGACAGAAGAAAAAAATGACCAGCATCTTCATCCTGCTGGCTTGAAGGGCTCAGAGAGCCACGGTCTTCAGCCCTGGCCTCTTGTAAACCCTCCACACTTCTGGGCCCCTGGTAATATTAATCCCTTCCAGTTTACTGGCCTTATTTTGGATTAAGTCCCACTGTAACTTTTCTATTCCATTTCTTCCCTTCAATTACTTTAATTTTTTTAAAGGAGTTATCCTAAATACAGGTATACAAGGAAAATCTAAAGTTAATGCTTTACCTCCTTCCCAATACAAGGACTTTGAAAGTTTTAACTTTGGTTATCCACGTTACTTAAACGCTACTACTGTTCTCTTCCCTTGAATCTTTTCTCACTGAGAATCTTTAAATACCATCTTTTTGCCTGTGGAACCCTATAATTTTATAGATTTAGGCATAAATTTATTTAATTTATCTAGCTTGAAAATATTGGGCTTCATGAACCTGGAAATTAGTATCTCCTGACAATTCCAGAAAACACTTAACCATTTTCTACTTTATTATTGCCTACTTTATTATTTTTTGCCTTTTCTAGCACTCTAAAATTCATTACAAATCCTGACTTTGTCCTAAAGTCTTCTAACTTATCTGTATCGTCATCTCTTCATTTCACTGAACTTTTTTAAGTAAGTTCATCATACATTTCCTCCAGTTCACTAATACTTTCTTTGGCCTTGTCTAATATGCTGCTTACCCATCTTTCAGTTTTGAATTTCAGGTCTTACATTTTTTTCTTCTAGGACTTCTAGGTTTTTGCCAAAATCTCTCTCTCTCTCTTTTTTTTTTTTTGTCTTTTGCTAATGTTTTCAAGTTTCATTTCTTTAAACATATTAACTATGTTATAGTCTATGTATGATAATCCTAATATATGTATGATAATCCTAATGTATGTATGATAATCCTAGTATCTGAAGTCTATGTGGATTTGAGTATAATTTCTAACTTTTTAAAATCTACTTCATATGTATATTGCCTTTGTTTTTATATGTTTTGTATGATTTCATATTGAGAGTTTCGGTTAGATCTTTATCTGAGGAAATTTTTCAAAGCCTTCTTTGAAGTTACATTCCTCCAATGGAAGGATATGTATTTGATTCTACATCACCAGAGGGCACTACTAACCTGGAATAATTTAAATTCAATCTCTTGATATTTTATACCATGTTAAAAAGGTTGCCAAATAAAATGCAGGACACCCAGCTGAATTTAAATTTTGCACAAAAGAAAAAGCGATTTCTCTTGCAATATTTCAGACACACTAAAATATCATTCGTTATTTATTTGAAATTCAAGTTTAACTGAAATTCCTCTATTTTTATTTGGCAAATCTGACAACCCTATCCATTTGATTTCAATCTCACATGAGAGCTTGTTAGAATCTGTAAGTTCTTGGGGAAATATTTTTCTCCATTCTTTCAGGACACAGTTTAAAAAAGTAAAGTTTTTGTTTTGTTTTTGTGGCACTGTTTTTCTTTGCAGTCCAGGCTGGGTTTGAACTTGGCAATCCTGCTTCAGCTTCCTCAAGTGCTGGGATTACAGGAATAGACCATCATGCCTGGCTACGATTTCATAAACATGAGACCACAGGTTTAGGTGGCAAAAGAAAAATATAGCTATTACAGTGGGATCGTAAATAATGGTATGTCAGCATGAATGGATTGAGAACATCTAGCTGATTAGTAAAGCACATTTGGGGTCTATCTGTGGATGACTGACATGGAAGCCAGAATGCTGTAGGAAGAGCACTTATCCTGGATGTGGGGGCACCAATCAATAGGCTGGTAGACTGGACAGAACAGAAAAGGGAAAGAAGGACATGTCCCAGTCTCTGAAGAGCCCCAGGCTTCGCCGTCACCCTCAGACACTGTCTCCAGTTTCCTCCGCAATGGCCCCGTGAGCTTCTGGCCTTCGCTCCTGCCCTGGTCCTGCAGCCTCTGGCCTCTCCGGCTGAGCAGCTACTGGCTCCTCCGGTTCCCCAGCCGTAGACAGCTGTTGTGGATTCTTCAGGTGACCATTGTGGACTCTCCCGCTTTGGATTTTAAAGCTACCTCATAGATCTACTTACATAACTATAGATATTTTTTCCATTAAGGTTTCACACTTCAAAGGATAACCAAGAAAACAGTGAACCTCAGTGCTTGCCTAGCACACAGAAACCCTTGGTGCATCCCTAGTACCTCCAAGGAAAGAAAAAGACAGGGAAAAAGAGAGGCAGAGAGAGAGGAAGGAGAAAAAGAAAATGAAACTACAAGCTACACAGTGTGAGAAAATATTTTCAAACCATGTGTCTGATAGGGACTTGTATCCAGAATGTATTTTTCAATTCTTATAACAATTATAAAAAGAGAAAGAATCAAAATAAAAACCGATAAAGGATTTGAATAGGTACTTCACTAGAGAAGATATACAAGTGGCTGATAACCACAGGAAAAGATGGTTAACTTGTTCAGGCTTTAGAGAAATGCAAATCAAAACCACAGAGATTAAAAAAAAAACCTCACAGAGACAATGCCTCACATACACTTGGACAGCTGTAATAAAAAAGGCAGAAAATACCAAATACCAACAAGGATGCGGAGGAATTAGGAAGCACAGAACAGGCAAGTCCACAGAGACAGCAGTAAACTGCCACTTGTCTTTGTGGGAGGGGTGTGACTACTAAGGGCTTCAGGGTCTTTTTGGACTAAGGAAAATGAGCTAAAATTGGATTGTGACAGTACTGCACAACTCTGTAAATACACTGCAAGACATTGGATTGCATTGAAAACCACAGGTGAATTGTTTATGAATTATATATCAAAAACCTAATAATTTTAAAGATAAGTTAATGAATATTCATCCCAGCAATCAGGAGGCTGAGGCAGGAAGGTTCACCAAGAGTTCAAGGTCAGCCTAGGCTCCACAGTGAGTTCAAGGTCAGCCTGAACTACATTGCAAAATGCTGTCTCAAAAAGAAGCAAACAAAAGATAGTGAATATTCAAAACATCATTTTCTAATTAATTTACATTTTACTACCATCTATGCTTAAAGGTTACTTACTAAGAGTTGTTGCCCAATGGCCAAAAAACAGGTTAAGAAGTATGCAAATAAAACAACAAAGATTGCTTATCTCAACCAAAGTCGTGCTTATATCTTTATAACAGACAGCCAGATGGCAGTGAGTGATAATTCTCTACACTAATCCTTTAGGAAGACTAGTTAGCTTGAGGTTTAGACAGAAACATAATCATCTGCATTGCTTTGAGAAATACAGTAACACACATCTAAAAACTACATGGTATCTCATAAATTGTACAATTTTCACAGTCCATTTTTAAAAATAAAGGAAAATGTTAAACGTAAAAAGAAAGAGCACAATGACTTATGAACAGATTTATGACAAAGTGGCTATATGGTAGTCATTCATCTTGCTGAATTCTTTCAACAAATATTTGTTGATTACTATAGGAAATGCAAAAATGAATTAGAACCTATTCCTGCATGCAGTAGAGTCTCAGCCAAGAAAATGGAGATCAGTCTAAGCATTTAAAGATAAAGATGTTTAATTCATAAAGAATTACATACTTACGAATTTTTTAAAGAGCTTAAGAAGTGAAAAGAAAGTTACCATTTAAGTCCAGAGAATCTGAACCATCCTGCTTTCATGCAAAATCCAGGAAGACGTAACAGACTCAATAATCAGAGTTGCCCATACTCCCTGGGGTGTTAAAATACAGGGAAATGAAGACATTACTGCTGAAGACTGCATCTTAAATTCACATGGTCACCACCCAGCTGGAGAAAGAATGGCTTTCTTCTTAATTCAAGCACATGTGCACTTCGGGACAGAATGTAAAGGGTGTTTTGAATCTTTCTGTCAAGGAACTGTGGGAAATGTAGTTCTCATTCGTTTGTTCGTTTCCTGACATCCAAGGAATGCAAATGGTGTTGACTGCCAACAAATGATGTGTGACTCATTCCCCTCAGAAACACTCAGGTAATTTTCTGAGACTGTATGTGATATGAATTTGGGATGGTTTCTTGATGATAGTGAATGCAAATTGCAGAAATAGGGTTTTTAACCCTGAGATAACCTCTTGGCAGGTGCTTGAACTATGAGACTCCTAAGCACCTCACCAAGTTGGCAAGACCAGAATTTTGTTTGGAGAGTATTTTCCACCTTTTAAGACATTTCTTCAGAAACAAAGAGTTTATATACGTTGCTCGCATTTGGCCAGTCACAATGCCACTAAGGTAGCGAGACAGCGTGAGGTACTATGGGATGGCCAGACTGCCACAGTCCCTGCGGGCTAGATTAAGACAAAGCTAGAGATCTGGTATGGCTCTCCGGCAGCACAATTTTGTGCTGAGCCCATGTCAGCAGGAAAGGGGCTCCTGGTGCTCTTTGTTTATTAATAGAGATGTCAGAGGAGAGAAAGAAATGCATGGTGGCCATTTGTTTTATAAATAAAGGTTTATTGGAACATAGTCAGGCCCATTCATTCACACTACAACAGAGGGCTGGGCAGTGGGTCAGGGACCTTTACAGACCAGCCAAAATATTGCCCTCAAACTACAGATAAAAGGAAATAAGAAAAGCCTTCAGTTTACTTCAAAAACAAAGGCTTGAGTCCTTTGTGAAAATTAAGCCCTAAAATGTATTTCTTTTGGTTAAAGGCAAGTATTTTTTGGCAAAGATTTGAAATAATCAACACCACATTTATTGGACGTTTTGCCTAAGCCTTACATTCTCCTATAAAATAGCTAGTCAGCACTGTTCACCTACCCCTGATCAAATAACCCTGTTTAGAAAAATCTATGTGAATTTGTCATACCATGAGAAAGTAGTTTGTAGGGTTTGATTGACCTAAGAAATCATCACTTATGATGAAAGTGCAGGGCCTCGGGATGAAACCTAACGCCTCACCCATGCTAGGCAAGTGCTCTACCGCTGAGCCACATCCCTGCCCTTTGAAGCATTGTGTTTTACATATAAGCTGTAGGCTGCTTCTGAAAATTTCTGCACAGTCAGGACCCTCTTTTGGCATTTGTTGAGGTTATTGCAGAAGAACTACGCTGACCTGAACTAAGAGGCTGATCAACAGTGTAGACGCAGAGTCCTGTGTTTATTGTGAAGAGTAAACATCCTCTCTTTCTCAAATCTAGTGGTGGATGGAGAGAGGACATGGGCAAATGTTGATTCTCTGACCTTTTAATCTGAATTGCTACTTGTAAACACCTCTCTCTCTCTCTCTCTCTCTCTCTCTCTCTCTCTCTCTCTCTCAAAATTAGCCCAGGCTAATTTTGAACTGATTCTGTAGTCTGGGTTGGTCTTGAAATATTCATGGCAATCTGCCTGCCTCAGCCTCCCAAGTGCTGGGATTACAGGTGTGTGCCACCACACCTGGCAGACTCACTGGAAGAGTTTGTAATCTCAGATTTGAATGAGCTTCTTAAAGCATTGAGCTCTGTGCAGACACAAAGCAAGAACGAGTGTGCTTTTCCTTGGCTTCTTGCTGATGTCACATGCTACCAGACTTACCAGCATTACTCACTCGCTAAGTTATCTGATGAACATTTACTAAACACAGGCTGTGCCCTAGCTCTGTGAAGAAATAGAACAACTTTAGCAAAACCCTTTCATATCTAATAGTTTGAGTGGTCTCGTCAAAATCAATGCCAGTGACACACAGGAATTATTATCTCCATTAAGAACCAGTCTATGGTTCCTGGATGTGTAAGGCTAGATAAAACACAAGGAATTAAACAAAACATGCTTTTGTCATCTCAACCAGGGGTCAGCAAGCTTTTTCTGTAAAGGGTCAGGTGGGGACTATGGTAGGCTTTGAAGAGCCACATGGATTTGGTGGCAGCTGACTCTCCCCTTGTCATACAAAAGCAGCCACATGGAATGTGCCAGTGAATGAGTACAGTTGGGCCCAATAAGTCTTCATCTAAGGGCACGAATTAGAATTTCACATACTTTTCATTGACACAAAATGTTATTCTTTCAATTTTGCAGAAACCACTGAAAGCCATTCATACCTTGCAAACCATGCAAACACAGGCAACAAGCTAAAAGATTATTATTGATGAAAAAGAACACAGTTGTAGGTGAAATGTGAAGGACAGGTGGGCAGCATGTCAGAGTAAACAGTAAATATGTAAAATATTTTCCTATCAAGCATCTAAAAGATGGTGGAATATTCTGCAAGAACCATATCTGGATGGAGGTGACCTCTCCCCGCTTAGATGAGCAATTTAGCTACTGGAAGATAAGAACTCCAAATGAATGAAGGCCAAATGATGAAAAATAATCCAGGCAATGGTGGCCCACACATATAGTCCCAGCACTCAGGAGGCAGAGACAGGAAGACCATACAAGTTCAGGGCCAGCCTGCACTACAGAGTGAGTTCAAGTCCAGCCTGGAATACACAGTGAGACCTTGTCTCAAAAAAACAAAACAAAAAGAAAACAAGAAAGGAAAAAGAAAGGCTTATATTCCAAGTTGTCACAGTTCTGAGCATCTTGATATGTAGAAGTTCAGTTGCTTCCCGTGCAGCTCTCTGCCCTTGGGTATTGTTTGGTTGTTGGTTTGCTTGTTTGAAGACTGCTCTCGCTATGCGGCTCGGGCTGGACTTGAGCTGGCTGTGTAGCCCGGGATGGCCTCCCGTTCAGGCCCATCCTCCTGCTTTAGCCTTCCAAGTGCTGGGATTACAGGCTTTTTGTTTTTTAAATAACTGACCTTGTACTATCTACAAAACTATGTGTCCTTCGGGAACATTGTGGGAGATAAGAGATAAATAAACGACACATTTTGAGGAAACCTGTCAGCTTCCTAAGAAAATCAAACACCAGCTGTCCATGTCTTGGAACAGAGGGAGGATCTTCCAGGGGCGCTGAATTCCCTGCACGGTGCATTTCTTGCCAGCAGTTGGTCTAGTCATCACCATAGCAGACGGCTTCTCACTGCACAGCACCGCGCCTGGGTTGCACTGCTTTGCTGTGATTCTTGCCTCTGGGCCTCCTCATCACAGTGGGTGGGGTCTCTTTAGGGACTGATGGCATTGGCACCAAGGCACACCGGAGCTGCTGGGCAAGCTCTGCTTTTCTTCCCCTTGATGGATAATTCAGAGGGTCTTCAGAGGGTCCTGGAAATATGAATGTGATCCTTTGAACTGTCTTTGCTTGGATTGTTTTTGACACCAGATGTGTGGGATGTTCTTACACTGACAGTCATTTTCCAGTCCTCTGAACACCAGCTGTTGTACCACAATTCAACTCAGTTCCTGTGCTAACTACCTGGCGTTAGTGTCAGACCCCACAGAACAGAGGCCTCAGCACCTCCAGACTGTCTTCGCTTCTGGTGCCAATCACAAAGAGGCTTCCGCCCGTAATTCCAACCAAACGGCTATTCCTCAGGGTTCTATCACCCACTTGTCAAGCTGGCTGGGTTTCTAGGCTAAAATGGCTCACAGACCTTAGGAAAATACTTGATGAGGATAAAGACATAAAATATATAGATGTTAGCTGGTGATAAAAGGCAAAAAAAAATAAAGCACAGAAGGGAGGGAGGTGAAAAGGAGGGAGGGAGGAGAGACAGATTGTACAGTATTAGCCAGAGTAGTGAGAGAGGCTTCTCTGAGGAGGTGAAGTTTGGATAAAGACCTGAAGGAAGATAGGGAACAAGCCTGGTTCATACATGAGGGAAGAACATTCCAGGCAGAGGGCTTTGCACTTGCAAAGGATCTACCTGAATGTTACGGTTCATATCTAGATGTCCCACCTGCCCCAGCCTAATGCATTCTTGTGTGAGGGTTTGGGGAGATGACTGGCTTATGGAGTATGATACTCACCAGTGGATTCAAGGTGTAGCCTAGAAGGGCCTGTCTCCCTCCTTCTCCCTTGATCCTTCTCTGCTGTCTGCCACCAAGTGGGGCACTGCAGCAGGTAGCACGTGTCAAGGAAATTGCTTATCCCACTGAGGTAGGAGCTTAAGGCTGGAGCAAACAACTACCTGGCAGGACATATCAAAGCTCATAAAAACCCACGGGTAACAGGTTAAGTGAGATATTCCTAAAAACAGAGGACATGTGGAGAACATAAGACCCAAATGACATCAATTTATGGCTGAGCACTGTGGACCAATCAAAAAGTTCTATTCTCAATCCTCCATTTGAATCTGACGCTGTTTGTAGGACCAATCAGAAGACACTATTCACAATTCTTCATCTGCATGAAGCCCAGCCAATTAAAAGACACTGTTTCCTGTCCTTCATTTACATCTGATGAGAAAACAACCAAGTCTTTCTATTTGTATTAGTACAGGTTTGCAGTATTTAATGATTACATTCCAAGTGAACCCGTTGATAGGACAGTTTAAATCTGGCTCAAGACCATATGAATTTTTGATTGGACTAATGTCTCAGTGGCTTATTTGCATGAGAGAGAAGCCAAGCTGGGAATTTTAGATACAAAAGATCCCTTTCCCTTTATCCTTAGGCCTCTGCATGCCGTTTTCTTGGCTTGCTCTCACCCCGTAGAGTGAGATCTCTTTTCTACCTTCAATAAAATGTACATCTTTGCTGCCTTTTCGGTGTGTTGTATCCAGTTTTTTGTTCATGGCACCAAGAACCTAGAAGGAATCCTCATGGGACTCACCATCTGGTCACAAAATGGTGGCCAGAAAAGAGAGAGGAGGGACAGGGGTCCCAATACCCAAAATGCTCTTCAAGGACAGCCTCCCAAGGACCTGCTTCCTCCAGTGACTCCCCATATCCCAAAACTCATACTTCCTCCTAGAAGCGCCACCAGTTGGGGACTAAGCCTCTGACACAGGGCCTTCAGGGGCCATTTCAGATCCAAATCACAACAGAAAATGAAGAAGAAGAAAGTGTTGAACTGGTTGTGGTAACACACACCTGTAGTCTCAGAACTGCTAAGGCTGAGGCAGGAGGATTTCTGCAAGTTTGAGGCCAGCATGGGCTACATAGTGAGTTTAAGGCCAGCCTGAGCTGGACAGTGAGGCCCTGTCTCAAAGGAATAAAAGCAAAAAATAAACAGAAGTAAGTGAAATGTTGAGATGCCCCAGTCTGATGCTGGGTAGCATCCCTGAGGTTATGGACGACTCAGAGTCAGTCTAAAGTTAAAACAGATATTATCAACAATGCCAGTGCACACAAATAGGGAAACACAAGTTCAAAGAAGTTAGATAATATTGTTAAAGTCACACAGTGTGTAGGAAAAAGGAATGAGACTTAAAATCTGATGGAAGAAGCAAAATATGAATCATCACTACTTACTAAGACCTTTTAGATGACTTACAAGAATAATATTTTAGTTTAACTTTGCACTCTACTTTTAAATATTTTTTATTTTAATCCTGTTGTTCATTTTTTGAGATGGAGTGTCACTTAATAACCCAGGCTGGCCTTAAACTCACTATGAATTCCTTGCCTGAATTTCATCTCCTGGGTGCTGGAATTACAGGCATGAGCCACTACACCAGGCTTAAAAATATTTAAAAAAAAAAAAAACATAAAATATACCTGAGCAAGAAAGTTATATATAGTGTTACTAAATCTTCTCGTTCATCATTCATAAAGCCAGTGTACAGTCCACTTAGGTGTCAGTAATCGATAGTCAGGTCTTCTGAGGGCAGGAACAGCTCCCCACACAGGAGGAAGCTGACAAGGAGGTTCTCTGTCTTGATGGTCTCTAAGGCACCGTCCCCAACCTGTGGAAGTCTCGTTATGCCTTCTAGCATGACTCACCCTGCTTCATCCACCCTACACCCTGTTCCCTGATAAAATCTCAGCCTCCTTGTGGCGTGCCCTCCACTTACAGCTCAGCCTCGGCCCACCCACTTTTGTCCTGGCCCCAGGCTTTGCTGGGCTTCTCAGCTGCTTCCTTTTCTTTTCCTCAGTTCATGCAGTCTGTGAACAGTTTCTCAGGTAACACTGCTCTTGGTCTATTTATATGCCTTAGGTCCTCCCAAAGTTTTTGTTTTTAAATAGCCCCCTCCCCAGATCTGCTTGGCTTTGTGCATCCCTGTGTCAGTGGTTTAAAACTCTCTAGCATTATGCAAAGTTGTGTCTACCTCCTGTGAGCCACAAAAGCCACCCACAGAATTTTTGAACCAAAAGAAAGAACATGAGCTTTGTAGTCAGGCAGACCTGAGTAGTAGCTGGATTAAAATAAGCAAATACAAAACGAATGTATTGTATGACTCAGAGTAGGGTTCTATAGATAAACTTTTCTTCCTCTTTGACCCAGTGCCAAACAAAATATACCCTCCCAGCTTTCCCCATATACTCTTGCCCTGAAACAAACATGCAATCCTCTTGGAGATGTCTAGAGTTTTTAAACTATTGGTAACAATGGGAAGATAAGAAGTATACAGGAAGTTTCAAAAAAAACCTTTCATGTGACATCGCCTGAAGCCTTGAAGTGAAAAGCCAGTATGACATGTGCACGGGTGAAGGAAGCAAGTGGAAGAAAAGAAAAGAAGGCAGAAAATGTTTACTGAACGTATATTCAGTGCAGGCACGATGGCTAGGCTTCCAAGTTTTGCAGTTTAGCATCCCTAGTCCAAAAAAATCTGAACTCGAATTGCTTCAAAATCCAAAGCTTTTTGAACACTGGCCTGATGCACAAATGGAAAATTCCACACTTGATGTTGTGCGATTAAGTTGCAGACCCAATAAAAATATTGTCTAAAATTACCTTCAGGCTACACATATAAGATGCATATGAAACATAAATGAATTTCACATTTAGATTTGGGTCCCATTCCCAGGATATCTCCTTAGGTACTGTATGTGCAAATATTTTAAAAAATCAGAAAGTCTTGGTCCTGAGGCAGGAGATTAGGGTATTGCCAACTGCCCGAATGAGTGAGCTTGACCTGTCCTGTCTGTCATGGAGCTCCAGGACAACAGCACAGAAAACAATTCCCAAGCCCTGCACCTGGGACCAATAAGAAAGTCCTATCTTCAGTTCTTCTGGTGTGAAATCAAGCAGGTTTCTGATAGGATGGCCTAGATCTGACGTCAGCCCAAAGAAAGGGGCGGGGCGACGACAAAGATGTCTGTCATTGACTTTGTGGCCTCTGTGAGCTTTCTCAGTGTCAGTGTAAAACCTTGAAACCTTTGTCACATGTCTTGTCCAATTCTTTGTTCAGGACCACAAGAATCTGAAAAGAATCCCTGGGAAGACTAAGAACCACCGAACCCAGTAACAGTCCCAAGCATTTCAGATAAAGCACCTCACTTAATCATCTTATGTTGTAAAGCTGTCTCTGTTTTATACAGGGAAGAACATTGTGGCTCCAAGTGGATGGATTTTAACTGTATTTCTCCAACTAGTAAGTTCTAGAGTTGGAAATTAACATTTGTTCTGTCTGACTTCTAAGTCCATAATATTTGAATATATTTCCTACAAACCAAAGTGTATGTAATATCTTATATTACTATTAAAATCAGAACCTACAGACATAATAGCACATAATTTTAATTATCTATTTTACTTGCTTAGGTAAACACTAAGTCATTGTTCTCCTTGAGTAATTCTATATTTCAATTACAATATGCCTAATTAGTATGAGAAATTTGAGTAAAATGGTAACTGTAATTTAATTTTGTTTTCACAGACTTTGTAAGGAATTCATAATAAAAATGCCTTTCTAAATGTAACTGTGGCGCTGCTGCCTCAGCTCTTTAATAGCTTCCAGATGTTGAGATAAGTTTGTTTAAAAAGTTCTACAATTATTGCAGTTCTTTGCTGATTAAATGGGGCTTACAATAAAGTCTTCTCTCTCTAGTTAGACCTCATATTGAGAACTTTTTGAAGTCATAACTTCAAAGTATTTTGCATGGTCCTAGTCTCATGATAAATACAGGATTACAGACTTTTTTTGTAAGATTATAAAGGAAATGAAAAAAGAAATAATGACAAAAACGACTTTCCAAGTTCATATCTCTTCCTTTCCATGTTTACCAATTAATCAACTGGTAAATTTGATACTCTGAAAAGTCTCACTGACATCAAAGGATACTTCGTCTAGCACAAAAGGTCAAGTGCAGTATCCTACTTATCAACTCACAGACCACTGGTTACGGAGCTAAACAATTTATATGAACTGAGGTAAGGTGAAAGTGAATGCTCTCTGAGCTGAGGAAGGGAAGAAGTCCAGGATTTTCTGTCTGTGGCACAGATAGTGAGTGAAGTTCTCTTTCGATGATTAAGTAAAGGTGAAAAGAAATGTGGTAGTGACAAGTGTCTTTTTGACTAATTTTTTTGAAAAATAAAAATGAAAACTGGTAAGTACTTAGGAAACAGTCATCACTAGGTTGCAGTTAAAGCCACAGATCAGAACTATAAAAAAAAAGCATAGCAAGGGAGGATCCATACTATTTTATAACTGGCAAATAGTCAAGGCCCCGAGCTTGTGAAGTGCCCCTCCCTTCAAAAGGTGGAGAATTATGAATGCAATACTTCAAAGAATAATTACACTTCAAATCCCAAAGATATGAAGATTATAGAAAGAAATCTAATTTTTAAAAACAAAACAAAAATTTAAAAAGACTTGAGACATGTGTTCACTTTGGCAGCGCACATACTAAAATAGACTTGAGACCAAAGCTGAGAAAGAACTTCTAAAACTTTTGTTTAATCTGAGGAGACTCAGTGGTAGAGTGCTTGCTAGTATACACAGGGTCCCAGATTTAACCCCCACTAGTGCCACAAGGAAAGAGATAGATAGATAGATAGATAGATAGATAGATAGATAGAGGGAGAAGAAGAAGAAGAAAAGAAGAAGAAGAAGAAGAAGAAGGAGGAGGAGGAGGAGGAGGAAAGAAAAAAAGAAAGAAAGAAAGAAAGAAAGAAAGAAAGAAAGAAAGAAAGAAAGAAAGAGAAAGAAAGAACGTCTGATTGGCCAACACTATTGTGCCTATAGAAAATAACTGCCATAATAGAAAAGAGCTTGCTTGAGCCAGGTGAGGTGGTTCCCCACCCGTAATCCAGGCCCTCAGGAGGCTGAGGCAGAAGGATCACCATGAGTTCGAGGACAATCTGGGCTACATACTAAGCTCAAGTCCAGCCTTAACTACTTTATATAATAAAACTCTGTTGCAAGAAATAAAGGTTGGGAGGGTGCTAGTTTGAACTTTAGGTGAGTAGTAATATATCAGGGAGTGTCATTCCTTGGTAGCTATTACCATTTTGTGTGTGCAGTGAACTTCCACTATTACTGCACTTTTGAAGGGAGCTGTGCTACACAGTTCATGTGTGTTTAATAGCCATCACCAGCCTTTCTATCTGAACTAGCATGAGTACAAAAAATACTTTTTTTTAAAAAAAGAGATGTGGTTTGGCTGTAGTGCCAGGCTGGCCCCAAATTCCTGCCTCAGCTTCCCCAGCAGCTGGGACTAGAGGAGGTGCTGCACTGCCGGTCAGCACACGCTTCCTTTACACGACTTTCCTGATAGCACTGAGCTGGTAGGAACTGTGGGGAACAGAGATTTCAACCCTCTTACAGCAAACTGGTTCTTAAAGTGCAGTTTAAAGAAATATAAAGGAGGCATAAATTGTGAGTATTGTTGCAGTAGAAGATTCTACCTGCTTAGAATTAATCCCATTATATTCCAAACTCATTAATTCCAATCCTTAGAAGTAGTTTTCAGTTGCCTTCATTACACTGTGGAGGGACTCTTGATTTTCATTCTTTCCTCCGGGAATTCTTTTTATTAGAATTGTCCCATGATCCAATAAAGGATTCATGTCACCAAGCTGGGAAAAAACAAAAACAAAAACAGCCTGTTTACCTTTCTTGGCATGTTACCTTCTGCCTTGATCTAGAAAAGGTCTCCCGTGGGCTATGCATCCTAGTCAGTGAATGGGTTTTTAAAAAATATTTTCACTTTAGAACCTATACGTGATGAAAGGTGTATTTATTCACACTTTCCTCTGTCCACAAACACAGTCATGCCATTGCTCTTTTTCCTCAGCCAACAGTGACAGCTGATTCACACTTATACATTGCACACAAGTAAACACATGCAGGAAGTGGTGTCATACATCTGGACGTACATTTCCTGCATGCTTACCTGAATGTCAGTACTTCTTGAATGTAAAGCAAAACCACTGCTGGCAAAGATGAAATACAGCTAATCATGTAAGAAAGTTAAACTTACCTATCATATTTAAGTTTGACAGCCAAGTTTCTTTTTAACAAAACTTTTCAAAAATAAAAATGAAAGCTGGTGATTATGAAAGCCGGGAAGTACTTAGGAAGCAGTCATCTCTAAGTGGCAGTTAAAGTAACAGATCAGAACTATGAAAAAGCATGGGAAGGGCAGGACCTATGCTATTTTACAACTGGCATATGTATATCTTTTTTCAGTGCTGGTGATCAAACCTAGGGCTTCACACACACTCGGCAGGTGTTCTACCACTGAGCAAGGACAGGTTTTAATATTTTTAACACACTTTGAAATACAGTCACAAAGTGAGGCACTGTTTAGTTCTTTCTGCTGTCAGGACCTAAGATAAAAGCAGATGCATATAGATGCCTATTTTTCTCAGTATTTACTTTTTGCTTCAACTGTTAAATGGAAATATTAAAAGCCATATATCAAACTGCAGAAATCATGTGTTTATCACTCAGAGAATTTTTGCCAAGTGCACCCATCTGTGTAGCCACATCTATCCAGGAAGATACATCACTGCACTGCCCCAAACCTCCTCTTATCCCCGCACAAAATAACCATCATTGCCATCAATGAGCTTTACCTAACTGGACTCATACAGGAAATTGTGGTCCGTCTTGAGATCATGAAGACATTCTTTTATATTATCTGGTAGGTGGAAATGTTGTTGTTTTACATTTATGTTAGGTCTACAATCCAACTAAACTGCTTTTGTATGTGGAGGAAATTATGGGTCAAGATTCATTTCTTCTCCTATGTGGGTATCCAAGGACACAATACTATTTATTTGGTAAGAATGTCCTCTTCCTGTTTCTCTCTAGCAGATACCTTTTTCATCAACCAAGTGACCATATACGTGTGGGTCTGTTTTTGGATACTCTATTGTATTCCTGTGGAGTGGTCCCTTCGTCTATCTTTTTAGCAATATCATACATCCCACAGTCATACAGTAAGTCTTGATATCAAATACTGTAAGATATATGTAAATTTTAAACTAAAATAATATTTCAATTGAATGAAAGCAAAAGTATAACATCAAATGTATGAAACATTTAGAAATAATTTTATAGTTGTAAATACATGTGTGAGAAAAGAAGAGGTTTGGAGACACAGCTTTGTACGTTTGTCTAAAATATGCAAGGTCTCATTTGATCTCTCTGTCTCTCTCTGTGTGTCTCTGTCTGTGTGTGTGTCTCTCTCTCTTTCTCTCTCTAAAACTAAGAGAAAAATAGAGAAGGAAAGATCTAAATAAAGCCAAGTACGGTGGTGGATGCCTGTGATCACAGCACGTGGGTGGCTGAGGCAGGAAGATCACTGAGCCTTTGAGGCTAGCCTGGGCTATTTGGTGAGTTTAAGACCAACTTGAACTACATAGCAAGACACTGTATAAAAAATAAGTAGCTTTTTTTTTGAGATTTTAGGAGAATAATAGCAAATGAAAGAAATAATAAAGACCAGATACTACATGGGTAGAAAACACTTGTATAATGGAGAAACATTAATAAAACCAAAAAGTATTCTTTAAAATAGTATCATTATTGATAAATCCCTAGCAAGAATGAAAACAGAACGCAGAAAACATAAGGATTGAGATCAGACATAAATGAGCACCACCTCTGTGACATTAAAGCAATCAAATTATGAATAACATGCTAATAAATTTGAAAATTGGAGATAAATTAAAGAAGTTCTTGAAAATGCAACTTGCAAATACTTTAGTTTTTTTTTTTTTTTAAAAAAAACACCTATATTTAGAAGTTTTCCCACAAAATGGCCATGGTGTTGCATGCCTGTAATTCAAGGGACTCATGAGGCTGAAGCAGGAGGATGGAGAGTTACAAACTAGCCTGGGTATTGTAGTGAGACACTGTCTCAAAATAGAAATCCAAAAGGCTGGGCTGGACCTCAGTGTGGAGCACTGGCCCAGCAGGTATGAGACCCCAGCTTCAATCCTCAGTACCACGCTTACCACCCCCCCCCAAAAAAAAAGTGCCTTCAAGGCCAATCTCCAAGTCCAGGTGGCGTTTTGGTTAGTTATTTATACACCCGAGGAAAAGTAGCTCCAATCCTATGCACACTTTTAGAGGAAACAGAAAAAAGTATAAGCTTTCAGCTTATTTTATAAAGCCAACCTTGCCTTGATTTCAAAACTTGATAAGGACTTTACTTAAAGGAAATATTACAGCTCAATCTCATGAATGAAAATATAGAAATGTGAAATACAGTACCTGCAAATTGAGTATAGCAATATTTACAGAGTGAAATCTATCATAATCAATTTGAATTTATTATGAATGTGAAATTAGCTTAACATTTCAAAATCGGCCAGGGATTTAGCTCAGTGACATAAAGGCCCACCTGGCAAGCGCGAGGTCATGAGTTCCATCCCCCGTACAAAAAAAAAAAAAATTTCAAAATCAATTCATGTAAGTCCCCTTATAATCAGATAAAAATAATCTATTACCATTTAAAATGCAGAGGAAAAAAATAATTTGATTAAATTCACCACCTATTCATGATTTTAAAAATCTCTTAGCAAATTAGAAATAGAACAGAACCCCCACCTTTTATTGACAGTACTAGAGTTTAATTAAACCCAGGGCCTCAAGTATGCTAGGCAAGTATTCTACCCCTGGAATACATCCCCCAACCCAAAAAAGACCATTTTTAATTTAATCAAGGATTTTAATTTATATTTAATAAAAGGTATTTACTTTAAAAAGTCTATCATGACAGCAAACTCAGTGATAAATGAAATCTCTTTGAAGTCAGGAATAAAATGAGGAGGCATGCTATCATTACTTCTATTTGACATTAGCCTGCATTGTATAGCAAATTAAGAATAAAAAATAAAGGGAAAAGGAAGTGAGAAGAAATAAAAATGTTTTTTGCAAATAAAATATAATAGCGTATATAGAAAATGCTTAGAAAACAGAATTTCTAAAATGATGCTACTTATAATAGCATTTAAAAAATCAAGAATCTAGGGATAAATCTAGTTATGTAAGATCACTACATGGAAAACTGTAGAAAATTATTTAGAAAACTTACATATGTTCATTTAATTGAGCTTATTGGATTTTATTAACTATATTTTCTTCTAAATAAAATTATATAATTATTTAAAAATCATCAGGTGCAAAGTTAATCGCATCATTTGCTGAAAGTTTATGAAACCCACGTGAAAGAAACCAAAATCTCTGCCATCCTCAAGTTTTCCCTTTGACCTAAAAAGTTTTATCTCAGTTGTGCCATCTGGTCGTGATCACATGATTTCCTGAGTCTCCTGAAGTTCTGCTGATGCTGGCTCTGCTAATATTATACAAAGTGGCTTTCATTTTCTTATCCCAGTACTTTGGTGTTGAGAAATCTTTCCTTATCTTTTTTCTTTCACTGTAAATTCCAGAAAACTGAACATTTAATATAGATTGCTGTGAAGAAATTGTTAACTGAAATGAATACTCAATTAAAAAAAGCTTCAGACATGGCATGGTGGCACATGGAGACTCAGGAGACTAAGACAGGAAGATTGCTGGGAGTTTAAGGTCAGCCTGGGCTACTTAATTCAGGACCAGCCTGACCACATAGCGTGACTCTATCTCAAACAAACAATTCAAAAGCATGCAAACAAGCAACCCTTTAGACAGTGCAAAATTTTGAATAAAAAGAATCAAAATTAATACAAATGCAAGTATTTACTCTGTTTTTTGACCCCTGCTCTTAAGCAACTTCTCCTTGAACTAGTTTCACCCAAGCCCTCACTTTTAGTCTGTGTGTTCTTACCAACAAAATGAGTTTCTTTAGGCAACATAGAGTTCTATTTTTTAAAAAATCAGTTCAACAGCTAGGTTGTCCATATCTTTAGATTTTCTATGCCTTTGGAGACTTTGAGATTTGAATATTTTTTTTCCTTTCCCTTCCTGTTTTTTGTCTGACTAGGAAATTTCAAAAGACTTCCTCATGTTCAGAAATTTTCTTCTGCTTGATTAGTCTGTTGTGAATCTCAATTGTATTTATAAATTGGAAATTTTTGAGCTCTTCAGTTCCAAAATTTCTGTTTGATTCTTTTTCATGCCTTCTATCTCTTTGCTGAGTTTCTCAGTCATATTATGCTTTTTTTCTAAGTGTGCAATTGCACATTACTATTTCTTTGCATCTCATTGAGTTTTCTTAGAATAATTCTAATGAGTTCTTCATCACGTGTTGCATCAGTAACTTTTTCTTTGGGTTCTGTTGCTAGAGCATAATGTTCCTTTGGAGGTGCCATGTCACCTTACTTTTTTGTACTTCTTGTGTCCCTAGGATGGTGGGGTATTTTTGCATCTGACAGATCAGTTGTCTCTACTACTTTTATAAGATAACTTTTGTTAAAAGGCTTTCTCAGCTGGGGGTGATGGCACATACCTATATTCCCAGTACTGGGAATCTGAGGCAGGAGGATCACCACATATATGAGGCCATCCTGGGCTCTATGTAAGTTCAAGCCTTCTTCATAGAAAGATCTTGTCTCAGAAAAAAGTGTGTAGGGGGACTTTCTCCTGAAGGTGTATCATAGGGTGTTAGCTTGTTGGCTTTTGTTCCAGTCCGGTCCTTTGATGTATCCTGCTTCCAGCTTCTTCAGCTATGTCATCAGTGCCTTTGGACACGGTATGTGTAATAGCAGGGTTGCAGGGCCCATCCATCTCTGGGGACTTCACAGGGCTTGGGCTGCTCTCTTAGCCCAGGCAGGTGTGGTCCACAGAGCGAGGGTGATCACTTGATAGCCAGTGGGAGTCGTGGCAATGGAAATGTGGAACTTGATGGCTATTAATTACCTGGAACACCAACCACTAGGGTGAATTCTGTCAGTGGGGACGTCTAGTAATGGCAGTGGCACTGACAGGCGTGGCAGTATAAGAAATGTGTCCCCAAAGGTGTAAGGGTAAAGATGCTCAGGGTGGGTGGTAGTTTCTGGCAATAGCAGTGGAGGTGCTGGGTTTGGGGTTGTGGGAGGTATGCTCCTGGTTCCTTTTGGGTGATGTCTTAGTTACTTTTCTTGTTGTTGAGATAAAATACCCCATACCCAAAGTTAACCTAGGAAAAGGTTGTTTAGCTCACACAGTTTATGACAGAGGTTTCCATTCATAATCAGCTGGCTACAAGCAGGGTGGTGTGGCAGAGAGGACTCGCAGAGGAGAAACAGTTCATGGTGGGCAGAAGGTAGCAGCAAGGGCCAAACACAGCTCTTTCTGTCCCTTATATCTTATCCAGGCTACTTAGGGCAGGCAGCATTCACACCCTTAATCCTAATGCACTTGGCTCCTAATATTGCAACATGGATCAATCCCACCGCCGCACACTCCAGATCCAGGCACCTCTGAAAAAGCTCCACCTATGACTGCATGAGGCTTTGAGGGGACATCTCGACACAAGCCCTAATAGGTGAGTTTTGCTTGTACTGGAGGTCTCGGGCAGCTGCAGAGAACTCTGAAATGTGGGTTGCAGCTGATGAGTCTCCAGGTTCTCTAAGCCCAAGTACAACTGGCTGATGAGAAGTGTCCCTGACAACAACAGGAGGAGGTGGTGGGGACAGAGAGGATGGTGGGGTCTGTGTTCCTTGGGGCAAGCGCCTTGGTTTTGCAGGTCTTGGGGGTGTCAGTTTTCTACACTGTGGTGAAACACTTGCCCGCTGTAGTGCAGTGCACTGCGAGGGCTTGCACACTGAGGTCACAGTTGCTCTACTGGGACAGGCTGCCTTTGAGAGGCTGCAACTGTCTGTGCTAAAGTGGCAAGATGCCTGCTGGTTCCCAAGGATGGGGCTGTGTAGCAGCTTCTGTCCCTTAGGGCAATATAAACTGTGACAGTGGACCTGTTTTCTTTTTTTTTTATCTTTCTTTTTAAAAATTTAAATAGGGAAAAAAACAAAGCAAAACAGAAAAAAGGGTAGAAACAGTACAGAATTTCAAAAAACAATAATCAGTAAGAAATCACTAGTTGATAAATTACATATTGTGCTCTTAGATTTAATTGTTCAATTTACACAATTAAAGCATACAAAGTGTACATTCAGACAGGGAGGCTGCAACAGTTCTGGTCAACGATCCAACAAAACTCAGCAACATGGTTATCAATCTTACACACTTAAACATACATGCAGTTATATCCTTTAGAGCACTTTCTTTTCCTCCTTTTGCTTTTTAAGTCCATTATCTGTTTAGTTATATCATGATTCAGCTTGCTCAGTACCTTACTGATCTGTTTCGTTGTTGTTATTTCCTTTTTAATCAATTTATATAATTCTGTTGCTTTGTTTTTGAGTTTCTCCTCATCCATGCCCTATGGATCAGCTTTGGGGGAGTTGGGAGTTTTGGGAGGTATTTTGTTACTTTGTTATCTCTCTCTTTTTTGTTTTGATTATTATTTTGTTTTTATTTTGAAGGTAGTAAAATACAGCAGAACAAGACAGAACAAAGCCAATGGAGACAGTGTAACGAAATTGGTACAGAACCTCCTAGCAGGTTACCAGGATAACGGTAATATGTATAATAGTATATTTTGTTTTCTTTACAATAGTTGTTCTTTCAATCAGGTACAGAAAAATGGAAGGAAATACCAAACTTATAAAAACAGAATATTGAATGGAGCAATGCCATTAATCAGAACAGAGCGAAACAGTGATAAAGATATTTGCCTTCAAAGAGATGGTAGAAGGAAATCCCCCTTATTTGCTAGATTACGTACATTGATCCTCCCAAGAGATACTCAGATCTCTGGCTCCCATTTGCTAACAGGGGGTGGGGGGGGGATGTTTAATTCTTAGCCCACGAGCCGGAAGGCTCACAGCCACTTACCAGAGTGGTGAGCTGGCTGCTTCTTTTCCCACCGTCCCAAGTTCCAACATGGCGCAGAGCTCAGGAAACGCCAATGGTTCCACTCTGGAGCAGCTGCGGCAGTGGACCTGTTTTCAAAATGATGGCATATGGCCTGGGCTCTGGGGACTGGGTTGAGACAATGTGAGTTCTCTCCCTGAAGCAGTTATTGTGCAGATTCCAATTGGCCCCCTAACTGGGCTCTGAGCCTGAGGCACCCATGAAACTCAAGTACTGATGGCAGCTGAGCATGTCACAGTCGCCATATATTTTGTTCCTTCTCTGCCACCACCTGGCGCTCCCTGTCTTACAGTGCTCCCATCTCTCCTTTGTTGAGGTCCAGTGCTCTCTCTCTGCCTCCTCAGAAAGCAACTTCCTGTTTGTGGTTTGTGTTCTTCTCAGTGGAGGAGGAGGTGATTATTAGATGCCTCTCTTTGGCCTTCAGGAACCTCTTTTTAAATATGTTAAGCATATTTTACTTTCTGCATCTAATCATTCCTATAGTTGCAATCTTTGAAGGACTGAAACTGTGTGTTGTTAATTTTGCTGATTCTTGCTCATGATGGCTTGTGTTTTATGATTTTTGACTGTGCATTCATGTTTCTTGGAGTTCTAACTGTGAGAATCATTTGAAAATTTGGTTCAAAGTTAATGTGTTAGAAAAGATTGACAGGTACTTCTGCATGGGGACTAATGTTTTGTTTTGGGAGTACTCAGGCTGTGAAAGCAACACAGACAACATGTTTCTGTTTGTTGTTTGTTCTTGTTGTGTGTGTGGTGTTGAGGATCAAACCCAGTACCTCATATATCCTAGACAAGCACTCTACCAATGAGCGACATCCCCAGCCCACAGCTGCATTTATCTGAATCCCAGTGACAGGGATACTGTGTTAAGAATTCTCAGGGTCCTGTTTTAACTTCCCTCTTCTTCCAAAAATTAATGCAAAGTATTTATGAAAAAATATTTCTGCAAAGAAGACTTTTCCTCAACTCACTCATAAAAGAGCTGCTTTTCAGACCCAGTTAGCCCCTCACAGTATGGCCTGCGGAAGACAAAAGTCTAAAAGCATCAGAAATATGCAGATAACCTCAGACACAAGCCAGCTTTCTTTGTGCAGCACACAATGTACAAATAGCACCTCCTAGGGATGGTTGAATTCCAAAAGGGCACTTGTTCCTTTGAGTTGATTCAACTCTCAAGGAATTGAGTGTTGGTTAAAAATCGCCTCATTTTTTACCTTGACCATGTGCTCTTGTGCAGGGCATGACTTTATCAGTGTGTGGGGAGGACTGTGCCAGCTTGAGCACTTACTTACCTTTTGGGATTTGCCCTTCCCATAGATTCAGGTCTCTTATTAGTACTTCACCTTTTTGACCAGGCTCAGATATGTATTTAAAACACTTTTAAAATATGTTATATACATCATTTCTAGGTATCACATCCTGGAAATTCTCCCAATAATTCTATCAAATTACAGGAAATAAGAGTAATCTTATTCATTTTCAGTCTTTGCACTGAGCTACATTCTCAGCCTTTTGAAAAGCTTTTTTTTTTTTTAATTTTGAGATAAATGCCTCATGAAATTGGTAAGTTGTTCAAGCTGGGCTTGATCTGTTAGCCCTCTATCTTGGCCTCCCAGAGTGCTGCGATTACAGGACTGTGCCATCATGCCTGGCTTTGTGCCTTGCTTTTATTCTTTTTACAGATATTTCATAAAGAAGGCTTTTCGAATCACTGAGCCCAAAACCAAAATATAATGGTACACAAGGCAGACAAAGCACCTGCCTTCATAAAGCATCTAGATTTGAGTCATTCTCTGTCATTTTCTGGGTGTGTTTTTCTTTTTAGCAGTTATACTTTCCAAAAAGAATTTCCTCTGGAGAAAGTGGAGTTATAGGGACTAATAGTATAACAACCTTAAATTTGTCCTCCTCAGTGTTTTCCAATATATAGAATACATTTTTGAGCCTTGAAGGTCTACACGAAACCAAAACAAAGGATGATTATTCTCTGCCAATGCCACCTTCTATCGCACATCTGTTTGGAATAAACTAGGGGCCATCCCTCTCAGATAGTCCATTTTCCAAGTAGAGAAAGTTGTTTTCTTAGGAACTGCCACATTGCAATTCCAGTACCACCCACTATTCCAGTCCTATTTAATGCACCAGCCAATTAGCTTTTCGCCTGTGCAAATATCCCAGGCAAACCCCATCTAATTCTGGGATCACTTTTCTAATTTTCCCCTTGGTACTTTATTCAAGTTTCTTTTGCTGCTGCTGTTCTAGCCATTGATGGGTTTTCACCACTACTGGCTGAAGCCACTTATAAATTATGGCCAGCAGTCAGGGTTCCACACGATGGGTCAGAGAACTTGGCTCTCACAGCCACGCCACATCAGAAGGTGTCTATGGTATTGTGGGACATTGCTGTTTGCCCAGCAAAGCCCCACAATACCATAGCCCCACAATACCAAGCCCCGCAATACCAAGCCCCACAATAGCAAAATGGCTTCAAGGCCATTTTTCCCTCCCCACCCCCACATTTAATCACTGGAAGTAGAGGCCCCCCTTGTAGTCACTGTCTGGAAAAGAGCTGGGCAAGGACAGGTCAGCAGCACTGGACCGTAGCCCAGGATGGGGGCGGAGGAGCCACACACCAGTCTTAGTACAGAAGCTTTGAGTTTTGTCTCAGTCATTTTCCATCACGGAGCATCTGCCTGTTCCTCACGATAGGGGGCTTCAGTCTTGTTACCCTAGGTTCCCTGTGTCTGTGAAAGAACCTGGAACTGTCTTTTGATCTCTCCAAGCCCTTACCAGGTGACAGCTGGACACATCTCAAGCCCCTGTAACCTTTCCTTATCACTGAGAATTGAAGTGAAGCAGACATTTTTCTAAATGTCCTCTGGGATTATTTCCATGTTTATTTATTTATTTATTTAGTTTTTTTTTTTTTTTTTTTTTAGACAGGGTCTCACTATATGCTCCAGGCTGAACTTCTGCTCACTACGTAGCCCACAGTGGCTTTGAATTTGAAGACATCTTACTGGCTCAACCTCCTAAATGCTTGGATTACAGGACCGTACCACTATACCTAGTTTACTTTCTTAATTAAAATGATATGTTAAATGGATTAGTGTGTATTGATAGAAAACTTTTCATAGTTCACATGTACTCGAAGATGGCAGAGATGAAGTAGAGTCTCTGCTGTGGTAGGCAGTGAGAAGAATTTGAAGGTAGAGACAGGAACAAGGCATCTTGGCTCCCTTTACCAGATTTATTATCTACCAGACTAAGACTATAGGCCAGCAGGTATGATGCATTATTCACCTTTGTACATCTACAGCATGGCATTAGTCTTGGTATATAATATCACTCAGATTGTTAAACTGAAAGAATGTACCTTTACTGTACCCTTTCCAAATGTAGCCTTCCTGAGATTTTTACTAAGTCTTCTTTGTTTCTGTTTTCAGTTCTAGGGAGCAATTGACCACAAGATGCCATTGGCAGCAATTGTGGAGACCTGGTGCCCGCCAAAGTGATCAGCATGTCCCTGCCTCTCCTGACATCAAGCCAGATGAAGCAGCTGTGTATTTGTGGCACAACTCCAGCTACTACTGAGGAAAGACCTTGGTAGGCAGGCTGGGGATGCTGTACCTGTTACTAGCATCTCCTCACCTCTTCAAAGGAGCTTACCATCACTTTCTGTTACTTAAGATGGAAAAGGGTACTTTGTGGTCCTTTTAATGGAAAGCCTGTGGGAAGTATTCTGCAGATGGGAATGAAAGGGGTTGCTCAAGGGCAGTCTCTGTAACATTAGACCAGGAAAGCTTGCATCTGTGGTAAATTGTTGACAAAGATGGCTGCACTCAGGCTTTCTCAGCATGGCACATGTAGTCCATGGTTCCTAGCAAGGGCAGAAGTCTGTGAGCCTTCTTCTTGGATTAGGGCTGCTCTTCTGACTTGCTCTGAGCAATAGAATGGGGCATGTGATGTTGCATGACTCTTGGGCCTAGTCTTTGTAGGCCTTGTAGCTTTTATATTTATTCTCTTGGCAGCTAGGTGCCATGTAAAAAGTATGGGTTATCCTTCTGGAGAGGTCACACAGAATGAGACAGAGGCGTCGGGAGGAATGTGTGCACGTGTGCATGTGTGTACACACACAGATAGTGAAGAGGAGATGAGGGTTTATGTGGCTGAGAAATTATGTCCCTCAGTTAACAGACTTCACTGTCTTAGTCACTTTCTGGTTGCTGAGACACAATACAAATTAAAGGAGGAAAGGTTTATTTTGACTCAGAGCTTCAGTCCATGGTTGGCTTGCTCTAAGGCAGAAATAGCATGGGAGAAGGGTGTGGTAGAGGAAAAGCTGATCACATCACGGAGGATAGGAAGCAGAGAGAGGGGAGGAGGTGGGATGGATGTATATGCTTCCGGGTCAGGTCCCCTGTGACCTGCCTTCTCCAATCACACTCTACCTCCCAACAGCACATTCAGCACATCCCTAATAGCATCCTTTTGAAACAGTCACAGGAGACTTTTGGGACCATTTTGGATTTAAATCAATAAAAACCAGCACCAATTGTGAGATTAAGAAAGGGGAGATGCCGATGGGGGTGCTGAGTTGGTAATAAAGGGAGTTAAGGGGGCCCTGGGTAAATTTCTAGTCCACACTACCTAATTGACTGGCTTTGCCTGCAGAAGTGCCCAGGGTTGAAGAGGGGCAGCTCCATTTGGATGTGAGGACTGTTAGGTCTAGAATCTAGACCTCTGTTTGGTTCTCTGTGTCAGTCCCTTGTGTGTTACTATAATCTGGCTCATGGGAAGACCCAGTCTTGTTTTTATCAGTTTTCTTCAGGATTAATGTCCCGCCTTGAACTGCCTGGTATTCCCTGCAGTGTTTCAGCTGCCTGCATCTGTGGCTATCACCTGCTCATGACTTTGTCTCCTTTCTGTTTTACCTCCTTTTCTCTCCTTGTTATCCGGCTCTGCCTGCCTGGACTACCACCTGTTGTTTGCTGATACCTCCAGCACCATATTCCATCTGTTTTCTTCACATCCTTAGAGTTCCTGGAACTTGATTTTTCATACCATCTGTTCTTCACTGAATTTGCTCATTCCACATTGGGACCAGGCAAATGTATGGTCACACCACAGGGTCTAACTCTTCCACACAATAGCTTTGCATATCTGGTTACAACCTTTCAGTTACCTTGCATCATCTCTTTAGGCTAAATCTTTCTGGCTTTCACACTCTCAAGATCACCTATTTATGGATATAATTTAGCTTATCAATAGTCTTTTTAAAAGCTGTTGTATAAAAGTGACTCACATGTGTCAATAGAGAATATTATAGGGATATAATTTCCTTTAAGGGCATTATATTTTACTGCTTATGCCCATATGTGTCTTTTTATTTTGCTTTATTTACTTTGGTTTTTCGAGACAGGGTTTCACTATGTACTTTAGGCTGACCTCTAACTCATGGCGATCCTCCTGCCTCAGGCTCCTGAGTGCTAGGATTACAGGCATGCACCACCACACCTGGTTTATTTTATTTTATTTTATTTTATTTTATTTTATTTTATTTTATTTTCGTGAATCTATGGCTTTGTGCCTGCTAGGCAAGCTCTCTATGACCGAACTAGATCCCCAGCCCTTTTTCTTTTGGCGCAGTCTTATGAAGTTTCCCAGGCAAGCCTCTGAACTTTCAGTCCTGCTTCAGTCTTCCCAGTAGCTGAAAGTATGGGGATGCTCCATACCCTTGGGGTCTTAAATGTTCCTGAAAAGCTCATGTATTGAAGCTTTGGTTGCCTGCTAATAGTGCTATTTGCTATTGGAGGAAATCAGGTTACAGTAGGAGGTCCTGGAAGGGGCTATTGGGGTCCTCCAGCCACCTCCTTTCTTTTTGCTTCTTGGCTGTCATGAGATAAGTAGCTTTGCTGCGCTGTGAACCCTTGCCATGATGCTCAGCCTTGGAACATGGCCAAAGACAGGGCCGAGCAGGTAGGGACAAAAGTCCTGAGCAAAAATAAGTCTCTTCTTAGACATTGTTTTTCTTAGTTATTTTGTCATGGAACACACACACACACACACACACACACACGCACACAAATTCCCAGTTTCTCTTTCTTTCCTGTCTTTCCCAGAGCTGTGTGTAATCAGGATCCTACTTTCCGTTAGTACCCTTTTACGATCAGCATATGGGACTGGTATCAAATAAACCAACAAGTTAAGGATTTAGAAAATGCGCACTGTATGCACACACAATAAATTCTAGGTGCTATTATTTTTATTATTTTCCAGAAGGATCTTAGCAAATCATTTATCTTTTCACTTTCTTTGATGTAAGGACAATAGCCACCCTACCTTTTTCATAGGTTATTTTGAGGTTCAAATGATAAAATATGTGACTGTGTTTTGGTATTTTAAAAGTGTCAGGCACACAGAAATGATGGTAGCTGAGATTTCGTTTGACATTTTTTTTTCCCTTTTGTTCTTTTTAATTTTTGTCAAACTGGATCTTGCTAAGTTGTCCAGGCTGGCCTCAAATTCCTGATCCTTCTGTTTCAGCGTCCTAAGTGCAGGGATTACAGGTGTAGACCACTTTGCCTCGCTAACATGCTTAATTTTACAAAAGGTTATGATTAAGACAGAAAAGGAGACGGGCATGGGTGGGATCACTACAGATCTCAGTAGAAGTAGTAGGAAGCAAAGGAGAAGAGGTACGAGCGTGGTGCATGCTACATGCAGTGACCTGGCCACCCTGTCACCAGTTTGACAGGCAAATGCTCAGAACAGATGTCATAAGTGGCCTAATTGCACAAAAGAGAAATCGGGAGGTAGGGTGGTGTGTGTAAGCGTGCATGGGGCTACAGTTTTGACTAAGGCCCCCAGCTCAGGTTTTCCCAGGCGCCTCTTCAGCCCTGCCTAGTATTGCAATCCAGGTTCCCAGGCCTGCGCCCTGAGAAATCCTGCTCCCTTTTCGGGTCGAGCATCGAGGCCTTTCCTCTGCAAGGCTTCCCTGGCCCTCCCGGGCCTAGCACAGGAAGAATAAATGGCCCCTTTTCACGGCCTTTTGGTGAAAGCACTTCTTTCACTCCAGACCGAGGGGGACCCATTTTCCCCTTTTCTGTCTCCTGGACTTAACTCTACGGTCCGCCACCGAACCAAGTCAGTGAATGCACTTTGAAGAAACAACTTTTAAAAGTTGAGAGGGCATTTAAGGCCAGGCTTGGCAGGAGCGAGGCCGCGCACACGCACTGGCTGTCATTATTCTGGCCGCCTCCGCGGGCCCAGAGAGTCCCTGCAGCTACGGGAACCTGGGGCAGTGGGGGCGGGGCTAAATCCCGCAAATCCCACGGGACCCCCGGCCGCCAGCGCGGGGGCGGGGCCGGCGCAGGGCAGGGGGTGTGGCCGCTCAGCGGGGCTTCCCGCGGCGAGCTGGCGGGCGCGCGCCGGACGGGGGCGGGGCTTCCGCCGCGAGGGGGCGGGGCTGCACGCCGAGGTCGCGGACGGCCCCAGCCGGGGAATTTCAATTTGAAACCCAGCGGAGGGAGGGGAGGAGGAGGTGGCGGCGCGGCGGGCCGACGGCCGGGACCGACCGGAGCGGGACGGGTCCCACGGGCGGGCGGGCGAGCGAACGAGTTGCCGAGAGCTGCGGCGGCGGCAGGGTAAGGAGCGGTCAGCACGCGGCGTGGGTGGCAGCCCGGCCTCTGAGGTGCTGCGGCGCGGCCCGGGTCTCCTCAGGCTGCACCGGTGAGGGTCCCGGCAGGAAGCGGCGGCGGCGGCTTGGGGTCTGCGCGCTCCCCTCGTCCCCGCTGGGCCCACGTCCTACTTCCTTCCCTGCGGAGCGCTGGGGGGCCTGCAAGCACCGCGTGGACCCCGAGCCCGGCTCCATCCCGGGCGGCGGCGATGCTAGGTGGGTGGCAGCGACACGTCTGCCCCACGCGCGCCCGATGCCCCCGTGTGCGCGCCGCCGAGGCCTCGCGCGTCGGTTTCTCGATCGACCCGCAGATCCCCAACTCGGGCGGTTTCGCAGGCGGCTTCCCGGGCCCCCGCGCCGGGGCACAGGGTGGGGATCATTTTTTGGGGGGTGTTGGGAGTGGAGTGGGGACACGCGACCCCGTCCCCAGCGGGGGACCTCGTGGTCCCCACAGCTCGCTCGTCTGCGACGGCGGCAAACACCCTGCTATTCCCAGATGCAGCCCCCTACAGGTCAAGCTTGTTTTGGTGAAACGCTGACGCTTAGAACTTGAGATTTTTGGGGAGAGATCGCTGTGTGTAGCCTTCTCTCCAGACCGAGGTCGCTCTGCAGTAAATGACCCTGTCACAGAAAAGCCGCCCCTTTTTTCAGAGTCCTGGATGGGAGGAAGGGGAAGTGGATTTATTTTTTTCCTGAATCACATGTTTCCGCAGGTTTTTGGACTTGCATCTGAAATGCCATGTGTATGTCTACCAAGTGTCTTGTTCCTCTTGTGTCTATTATTAATACTTTTTAAAAACTCGACTTTATGGTTTTTCTTAACTCTTTATTTTGTTCAGCCCCTTTTATATTTACCTTTTTTTTATTATTCTTCTTTCATCGGAATTTGTCGTGTCTGTATTCTCTACCATTCATACCAGCGTATTGAAAATGAACACTTCGGTCAGCGTCATCGTTTTCCGGTGGTTTAGCACCTGTGGGAAACTTGGTGCCGGTTTTTGGCCGTGGGGGCTGGGATTTAGAATGCTCAGTCTTCTAACAGGTTTTTAGCGGGGAAGGAGCAGCAATTAATCCTACCCAGTTTCCGTTCGCAGACGCTTTTCTGAGATATCACCAGATTGCTGTCGCAGCCCTCCGTGGGGCTGCATCGCTGTGCGGCCTTAAACTGCGGTAAAGGCCACCCGGGGCCATCGGTCAGGCTGCGAGTTTCACACAACTTTTACGGAGCTCTGCGGTGTCACCTGTCAGAGCCGCAGTGATTTTCCTGCAGTTCACTTTGAGAACCCCCATCCAACCTCGGAGATCTGCTCTTCTTCCGAGGTTATTGGAGAACTGTACAAGCAGTAATGGCTTGAAACAATGGTGAATTTAGGGCTTCCCGCCCGTCTTCCTCACTCACTTCTTGGGCAGAATTCCCACTCAAGTCAGTAGTGGTCTTGTGTGCAGATCGATTGTTCCAAACAAGAGGCTGCTCATTAAAAATAATAGGAGAGGACAGTTATTTTTTTCCCTCTAAAACATTCCTCCTTAAAAAAAAGTGCTAGTCATAACTCTCCTCTAGTGTTATGGTATTAAGAGCACTATGTTAAAAAACCTTTGAGATAAAATGTGGATGAACTGAGCCATCAGGGTTAGCAGACTCTTGAGTTCTAAATGGGATGAGGTTTGTTGTAAAAGATTAAAAATGACCAAAAATTCATTTAGCACAAATCATCATTTCACTAGCATTTCATCAATTTACTAGAATATTTGCGATTTTGTATAAAAATTTAAATTGCTATGGAATACTTGCAGCAACTGAGTGTATATTTAAAATAAGTCCACATAGAAAGAAGCAGTCAGACATTCAGGAAAGGAATCTGAAGAGAGGCCCACCAAAAATTAACTGCAAGTAGAAGACAAGGAGACACAGAAGCTCTTGGTGTCTTTGGAGACCTACTGTTAGTACAGTTTGCTTAGCCAAACATCCCTCAGGAATTATTGACAAAGGGGGCCATGGTTAGATTTGTGATATTCCAGAGTGTTCTAAATTAGCTCTGTGCTCATCTGAGTTGGTGAGCCTGTTAGATCTTTTGCTTTTTAACTTAATGTACTTGTGGTTTACCCTTTCCAAATTACCAGTTCTAAAGAATTGAGTTTAGAAAACCTAACCAGTGACCAGAATGTAAAAATAGATATTTAAAAATCAGAACTATGTCCACGTGTTCTACCCAACCACTTGCTTTCAACTAAAAATACTTGCAAAGATGACAAAGCAGTCTTCAACCAAAATATTTATTGGTAAAATTTCTCTGTAATTAGTAATATTATGTAGTTATGTTTAATATCGGGTTCTGCTCTGAATCACCACTCTCGTATTACTGTGGTTAGTGACCTACAAAGGTTGTATTTTGTCATTTTATTTAAGAAAGTGGGGTTTATATGGCAGAATAAGTATTTTTGAACATTTGATTTTCAGTTTCTGTTGGAAAGTATGGGCTTTTTTCTTTCCATTTTTGAACTAATCTGTTTAGAAGTTGGGAATGGACTTTCAAAAGTATACATTTCTAGTATTTTTTTAAAATAAGACAGTATACAGTTTATAGGGACTGATACTATGGAGAGTCATGTTTTGTATTTCTATAGTCCCTGTTGTTTACTTGGAGAAAACAAAGGAAATGTGCCTATCTCCTCCACCCTGCCTGTATTTAGTAACATGTCCAGGGACCTTATTTGTTTTTTTCAGATTGAGAATTACAGTACCTAACCACTGGGTATCCTTACAGATTTAAAAGCCTCAAGTAAATGTTTTTCCTGGCTTGAGTAGTCAGCAAATACTTGCCAAACCCTAATTTACTGCTCTTTTATAGAATCTCGGACTCTCAGGGCTGAACTGCTGGGAGTCAGCAAATCCACTTCTAGCCCCTGTCCCCACCCCTCCACACACAGACATTCCCAGCCGCTTTGGAAGACCTGAGTAAACAGAACATTTGTGTATGATTCTCCCACAGATTCTAGACAGAGCATCCTTAGGGAATGCCGTGTTTTGGCATAAAGCAGCAACTTGATATTCATAAGATTTCTATCATTCCTCTGTCTGGGCAGCCCCCTAGACGAAAATCTCAAATGGAGTCAATGCCTCCAACGTTGGTGTTACTAACTTTGGGGAATGGTCTCCAAGTTAGCTGTCAGAGTATAGTTTCTTACAAGTACCAGTTAACCATAAAGGAAAGAAATCATCTTTAATATTGTTTAGGTATGATGAGTAGTTATAACTAATCTTTCTTTGGCCTTTTTTTTTAATAAAGTGTGCATCTGTGTATCTCCTATGATGAAACAATTCCATATATAGGTGTTTAATAGGTGGGGTACCTACACATTGTTTGAACTCGATATTTGAGAAAGTGATTCATTGGACCTTTATGTATATTTGAAATTGTTTCAAGATGTACCTTTATATATTGAGGTACTTTTAGTAAAAGTTCTTTGCAAGTTAGAGCTAGCTAGCTAACTTTTTTTCTGATACAAGTCTCACTGTGTAGTTCAGATTGGCCTTGAGTTCACCATGTAGCCCAGGTTGACCTTGAACTCTAAGCAGTTCTCCTGCCTCAGCCTCCCCAGTGTTGGGATTGCAGGTGTGTGCTACCATGCCCAGCAAATTGGAGCTTTGTAGGAACTGTTTATAGTTTATGTAAAAATGTCATGTAGCGAATATAGAAGGTTTAGTTTAACTACAGGATATTGTTCTCTCTTATTTTGTGGGTAGCTTGTGATATGTGTAGTGGCCTTAGGTGTGTGATTCTCATGTCTAGAAGGGTAGATAATATATATATTATTTCCATGGTTTTGGGGATAGTATTTATCTTAATTAGAATCTCAGATTATCTGAATTTTCTGTTTTAAAGTAGTATCATATCTGACTCCTTGACTCCAGCATCGAAGAAGTCATGTAGCCTGGAGGTGCCTGCATTTTACTGCCCCCCCCCCCCCCCCCCCCCCGCAAGATCAAAATTGAACTTTTTTTTTTTTCTTGAGACAAGCTCTTGCTTTTGTAGTTCAGCCTGACCTTAAACTCACTGTATAGCCCAGGCTGGCTTCAAACTTGTAGCAAACTTGCCTCAGCCTCCATGCCCAGCTGCGCTGATTTTATGTTTTCAGTTACTTTATTGATTTTTACTTCACAGCGCTCATTTTGTTGATTTCTCCTCTTAGTGTATCTGAACTATTTGGAATCAATTGGAGAATAAGAGCTATCTTTTCTGTGAACCAAAAGCTTTACTTCAGATAGCCAAGAAAACATTTTGCATGGTAACTAAGTCCAGTGCCATGGGGATCATTTGGTTCTTTCCAGGTTAAAAACCAGAAGCCATGGAAAGAGTCTGGAAGTGATTTTGTTAATCTGTTGGACCTTACTTACTGCCTAGGTAATATGGGAAAGTTCATGATACGTAAACTCAGTCTTTCATGTTCTAATTTGAAAGCTAGTTTCTTGTTTGTTCTTCCTATCACCTCCCCATCAGCATTTGTGAAAGAATTCTTAACTACTTAAAAATACTTATACTAACTTTCAGTTGCCCTTTTCTTAGATATTTGTGGTGTAGAAGACTTGTCTTATGGGTCTGAGTATTGACTGCTTGATGATCTTTTCCAAGCCTGAATTGAATTTCCAGACTCAGTGAGCTTTAGAGATGAATCTATTACCACTAAAAGTGAGTTTGCTTTTTTAAAAGACAGGCACTAAGTTGCCTAGTCCAGCCTTAAATTCAGTTTTCCTGCCTCAGCCTCTCTGGGCACTCGTATTTTTAGTTTCTCATGTTCTATTTGTCCACATCCCCTTGTTGGAAAACATAACATTAAAATGTAATTTGTATTCTGCCACATTCTGGTTAAAAAAAGAAACAAACTTGGATTGATATTCACTCAGGGCCAGCAGTGATTTGGAAATGCTTTAATTTAGACTCCTGGCTCAGTTGGGGAATGGGGTTCATTGGGGTTCACAGGTTCCTAAGCTGCCTGGGACTGTGAGTCAGGTGATGTGTTCTGTGTGCAAGTAAGTGAAAGACAGCTTGAGAGATGAGGCTGGGGATGTGAGATTACCTTGGGAACATGAAAGGTGGACATTGCTCATCTAGTTCATTTCTCAGTTTTGAGATTAGGAAATCTGGTTCTTAAGAAGTGTTCTTTTATTTTTCATGCTTGCCCTGTTTGTTGCTCTTTCATCATCGATTCCTTCCTTTCTCCCTAGCTTGATTGAACTTATTTCCATTCAATTTAATTCTCTAGTTAACCCCTTTTATCCAGTTGTCAGTATTAAAGTGAATTCTAGTAAAACCTTGGCCTCATATTCTTACCTGTGAATTTAATGAATGCACTTTATTTCCTCCCACATTTCTTTAATGGCAAAGTTGATTAGAGAGGATCAGTAACAAGTCTGTACTGTTTAGTCCTGGTTAGGGTGCTCATGAGGCCAGTAACTTTGAACAAGGCATTTTCCCAAACTCCCTTTCCTTTAACATGGGGTTAAAAGCCATCCTTGACTCACAGAATCATATGAGGATTAAATGAGCTAATGCATAGTGCCTGGCGTCTGCAAAAATCACTGGGTTAATAGGAGCCCCAGTGGGTAGCATGTGTGTGGTAAGCACATCTTAGGCAGAGGTTGGGAAGTGCAGCCTTCCTAGAGGACTGGGGCATCCTATGGTGAAAACAAGTTGAAACCATTGTTAACTGTTTCAGTACACGAACTTCAGAATCTTTGAACTTTCAGAAAACTCTGACCTGACAAATTCTGTCCACCTTTTATGGTAATGCCCCAAAGAGATTACAGTATGTAGCAGACTTTTGGGAGCTAGTTTCAACAACACAGGAAAAATGTGTGTTTTTTTATTATGTTGTAGGAGGAAATTGATTTTGAGTGTGACATATGTGCATATTTTAGTATAAGTTTTTCTTTGGTTTGTTTTTTGTCTTTTTTTGAGACAGGGTTTCACTATGCAGTTTAGATTAGCGTTGAACTCTCTTTGTAGCCTAGGCTGGCTTTGAATTTGCAGCAATCCTCCTGCCTCAGCCTCTCACGTTTCCTTAAGTATAACTGCAGTAAGCTTGCTGGAATAAGGAATTTTTATTGATAATGTTTAAACTGCATGTGACATTAAAATGTGACCTTTATAAATTTAGTCTATCTCTTTTTGTGTATGAAATATAATAGCTGCAAATGTGTTTTCCCCCAGCTTAGTGTTTTAACTTTAAATTAGATGTCAACGTTAAGTCAGGAGGTTTCACATAAATATTACTGGGTAGAAAAATTGAGCACTTCTCCATTGGAAGCTTTGTCAGCTGGTATAGTAGTAGTTCCCACTTCATTTTGCAGTGGTAATTCTTTTCTATATTGTCTTAGTTCCTCCTATTTCCTTTCAGCTTACCTCTTCTAGACCATTTCATTCACTTGTATTAGATTGCTGAATTTGTATCTCTTTTATTAAAATGTCAACAGAAAGATGCAAAAAGGCTTAGATCTGTTTAACCAGAAGTGGATGCTGCTGCTGGTGGGATTTCTCCACCTCTTGAGCCCAGGCATTTCCTGCCTCTCCTTTGGGAAGGATGACTTTGAGGTCACAAAACTGTAGTGGTTTGTGGAGCCCATTAATCAATGCCCAGCATGCAGCATATATAGGCCTTTGGTTAACATGTGGAAAGTGTGCTTTTCTGTGAGTTCGTTTTAGACGCCTTCCTGCTTAGTTTTCTGAAATCTAATGTCTCTGTTTGTGTTACTTGGCCCTTTAAAAAAAGATTTATCTTATTTTATTTAATGTTTTATTATGTACTAATCCGTCAACCCAAACTGTAGAAGAACTTTATTTGGGATCTTAGAAATTATAATTAGGGTACAGTTGTTGTAGTCTGGGTTTACAAGGAAAAAACTATAATGCAGGACACATACTTTGTAGAATTATAATAGTCACCCAAGGAGTCAAACACAAAAAAGTGCAGGAAATCTGTCCATACACTAATGACCCTAGGAATCCAGTTGAGAGCCTGGATCCCATGCCAATGTCCTGCATGAGTCCAGTTGAAGACCCAGAGCCCATGACAGTGCCCCCCACAAGTCCACATGGAGGCCTAGAGCCCACAACAATGTCTCATGCAAGTCTGTTTCATGGATCTGCACTGGGAAGGCCCAAAGGTCAGTGGTGGAAGCCAGAAAGTCTGTGCCAGCAGATATGTGCTAGTAAGCTGAGGGCTTTGCACTGGAGCCAGAGAGTGATAGAGTAAGGACCAGGACTCCCCTGAAAAGTACCAGCCATTCTCAGTGGCATTGAGGTCCTGAGCTCCTCCAGAGCTCAGAACAACTGAGTTTGTATCAGGAAGCCAGCATGACAAGCTTCTCCAGGAGACTGAACAGTACGTATCTTCTCATCTGGAGCCAAGAAGCAATGCTCAAAGTAAGGACCAGAGCTCCCCTAAAGTGAACCACAGCCATTCTCAGCAACTACAAGGTCTTGAACTCCTCTTACAGTGAGAGCAGCCAAGTTCATACTAGGAAAGAAGTTCGACAAGCTCCTCCAGGAGAACCAGTGGCAACAGGAGAACCAACACTACTCTTCTCCAGGTCTCCTTTTTATGTTGTAGGCAACCATCCTCAGGTGGGCCATCAACACCCAGCATCACACTGATTCAGTTCATCTGGATGTTACAAGTTGCCCACCGGTTGTCAATCTACCACAACAGTGGTACTAAGGAAGCCAGGGAAAGTGGGAGCTCATGAGCAGGTAGTGTTGATTTACCTGTTAAATGGAAAGAATGGAAGAAGAGACTGACAAAAGATAAAGAAAAAAGTGTATGTAACTAGTAAAAATGTGCATAAAGTAAGAGGGTTATAACTTGTTTTTCTTTAAAGTACTGAAGATTGAACCCAGGACCTTTGCATTGAGCTGCATATCCAAACCCCCACCCCCTTCGTTCTGAGACAGGGTCTCACCAGATTGCCAAGTTATCCAGGCTGGGCTGGAATATGAGATCTTCCTTCCTCAGCCTCCCAAAGTGCTAGGTAGGCATATGCCCCCCACACCCTACTTCTGATAACTTCTTGATCAGCAGTGTGAGCCTGTAGGCAAAGTATATTTGTCTGGTTGTTTTGTTCTGGTAATTCTGCTCAGTCCAGATACCTGCCAAGGATGTTGGTAACCACAGTTCTCTCATGTGCTCTGGTTTGAAAAACCCTTTCAGTGTTGCTTTCTTCATGATTTTCCTTTGGTTTTTAGACTCTAGAAGATAAGAACTATTCTGTAAACATGACTGGGATACTATCATCACCATATTAAGGAGAATTCCTTAATATCGTGAAATAGCCAACATTGTTAAGCTCTTTCATGCCGCAAGTCAGTTTTTGAAAAAGTTTGCTTGAATAAAGAATCCAGTTAAGGTCTGTCCATTATAATTCATTGATACCTTTTAAGACTAGCGAAGTTTAGTTGCCCCTTCTCTCATTTTTCATTACAGTTTATTTGTTGAGTAAACCATAGTTCCATATGGTCCCCCACATTCTGAATTTTGGTGATTTAACCCTGTAGTACAGGTACATGTTCTCCTGTTGTTTTCTTTATATTGGTAATTGGATGTGACGTGCTCTCCTGCCTTTGCTTACTGTAAGATTATGCCATAAGGCACAGCGTCCCGCTTTACACTTCTTGCCTTGCCTGCAGCCTCCAAGCTTCCTGTGCTGTCTCAGCAAGTGGTTTGCCTAAGCTGTCCTGGATAAGCATTTTATGCTCATGGTTGGCCTTGTTTTAGGTTCCATTGTAAGTAATCCAGTAAGACCAGAAGCATTTAATCAGTAAATGTGTTAAAAGAGCATGGAAACTTTTAGAGCACAAACCCTGTGCTATAATCGGTACATACGTGTGTTCCCGGCCTCAACGTTTTTTATAGTAGCACCTCGGAGTAGGGTTCATTTTACAGATGAAAATTGATGCTCAAAAACTGAATAGTTCAAAGTGTGTGTAGCTAATGTTTTTGTCTGCTGGGTTGGTTATGTTAATTATTTGGTGCTGTTACATAGAAGTTGAAGTTTCTTTGGAATTTGTTGGCATCAATACCATCTAACTCTATAGAAGACAGACTTGCTTTCCTGGCTAGTTTTCCAACTCCTTTCTTTGGTCAAAGTGTAATTTTGAAACAGACCGGTACTACTTTTAGATTTGACTTTTTGGCTGGGGATCATACCTGGAACCTTGGGCATGCTAAGCCTGTACCTACTGGTTGTGGTTCTTGGATCATGCTGGAATAGGGTATACCATTCATCTTGCTTTTCATGTAATGTTTTCTGTCTTATGTTTCATTAGAAAAATATGCCAGATATCAGGTATGATAGAGCATGCCTGCAAGCCTAGCACTTGGGAGGCTGAGATAGGAGGATTGCTGCAATTTCAGTGACAGGCTGAGCTACATAGTGAGTTCAAGGCCATTCTGAACTGCGTAGCAAGATCCTGTCTCAAAAAGCAAAACAAAAAATATACTAGAGTATGCAACAAATCAAAGTAAACCATGGTGACCGCCTTGACCACCACTTGTTTGTGTCATGTGGTTTGACACTTTTTAAATCTAATTTACAGTGCAGGTGGTGGTTCCTGAGAGTCCTTACATGTGATTTAGAAAGTCAGGTAATACTTCGGGATAATGAGAAAGCAGTGGTTCTGTGCCCTCTCTTCAAGACTGATTTCTGTTCTCCAGTGGTAACTGCTTTTAGTACTTTTGGTTTTATTTTCTGGTATGTTTGGTCTCTAACATGATTTTGTTTCTTGATTTTTTAAAAATGACAAAATAATTTTATGTTTCAGTATTTGTAAAAAGCTCTAAGAGAGAAGAGGACATACTAGAAGTAAAATTTCGTGTTTTACTGATGTTTAATAGCCAGCCTCTCTCTTTTCCTCAGCTCTCATGAAGGTATTTAGTGTGCAGATAGCCATTCAGACCTGTTTCAGTCAGGGGCCAAGTGCTGGCACAGCCACTCCTACCTTCTTGCTAAAGTCTGCTTACTCTTCTTTGTTGTTTTGTACCCAGCGATTTTGCACTGTGGTTGGAGTTGGGCCCTTATGTGCTCTGTCTTCTCATGCACGCACACAGCCCTGTGTGCTCCTGTTCCAGCCTCCTGCAACATATGTGAAAGCTTAGTTTTGATTGCATGTACTTTCTTTACAGCTTTCTAGTGTATCCTGAAGTTTATCATTTTTTTCCCCTTTCTTTGCCTGGTTTTCTTTGTGTCCATCCTTAATTTGGCTCTAAACTGTCGAAAATATAAAATTCCTGCTGGTATGGTCAGATATGAGGTAACCTGTCAGTTCCTTTTTCCTGGGCCTTATTTAACCTGGGGCTGGTTTTATTTCTGGAACTGCTATGTAGCTGTATGCTGGAAATCCCCTTTGCCTTTCTCACTGGATTCCGTCTCTCCTGGGCCCATGTCCCTTTCCCTTACTTCATATGAGCACATGCAGTAGTCACTGAAGAAAGTATAAATGGGAGGTCAGTTTCCTAAGACTGTGCATGTCTTAAAAATGTCTTCTTCCACTCTTAAGATATTTTTCTACTCCTAGTTTGGCAGTATATAGAATCCTAAGTTAGTGATTAGCTTCCCTCTCCATTGTGAAGGCATCTTTTGGGGCCTTTGGAAGGCTGTTCTCAGCTCTGTCCCTCACTCCAGCCTCCAGAATCTGGAACCTACAATTCCCAAGGCTCCCAGGGCTTCTCCAGCCATCTTCCTGTTTCTTACAGGCCCCTACTTACCCAAACAAGAACTTAGGTTTCAGCTTCCTCTGCTCTGCTAAGTCAGTTATTTTGTACATCTGCTTTTCATCTTGTAAAATTCTGTTGGCATATTTTGTTTGTTGGCCTGTCCTCTGCCTTTTTGTTTGTTTCTTTTTTTATGTATTTATATTTAAATTATTTTTTTCCTTACTGTCATTTTAGTGTGGTTTTGGGAGGGAACAGAAATTAACTCATGTTCAGTCCATTGGATTTAGGGGTTTAAGATTGATTAAAAATAAAACTCAGAAGATTACTGTGGTGCTTACATTTGGTAAGGGTTGTAGCCATAATGAAATACTTCTTTTTCCTCCCACTTTTCAACTTCACTTATAAATAAAAACAGGAAGAGAAGTCATGTTTAAGTCAATATTTAGGGTGGATAGGAGAGGATAACTGATATCATTAAACATGAGTTACATTTTTTCCTATGATCTTTCAAGGATTAGTTACAAATATTGTATACTAGGGCTAGATTTAAAAATACACAATAAAAGCAGATTTGGTGAACATCTATCAGAACTGGTAGAGTTACTTTAAAAGAGTTTACTGAGCCACATAGTTTGTCTGTTTTTATATTGACACATGGTTACTGCACATAAATTTGAAATTTCTTTGAATGTAATTCGGGCATTGGAGTAACCCTTTAATTTATGGTGGTTCTGTTAAAAATATTTTAATTTCATAACCAGGAAAGATTTCATAACCAGGTAAGGCATAATTAAGAAGTGAAATTTACACTAATAGGAAGGTACAAATGTTAAGAGTTTTTTTATGTATGGGTTCTGGGGATGTTGAAACAAAAAGGGAGATTCTGAGTAAGGTATGTATGTGCTCGTGGTGGCTGTGAGGTTTTACAAAGCCCAGGAAGATCTCAGGGCTATGACTGTAAGTGATTAGTGTTGATTAAGTTGCCCAGTGGGTTTTAGAGATTTGTAAATTCAAATCCTCTGTTATTGGTAGTGCTGATGGCAGGTAACATTTTGAGGATTCTTGCCCTGAAATGTGGTGGTATGTTAGGTAGTTGAGGCATTACATAGAGGGATCTTTTTCTTTTTCTCAAGTATGTATGTCAGTGTGTATAAGAAAGATATGCAAGTAACTCAGAACTATGATTTCATTGGTATTACTTAGCCTAAGGCTAAAGTGACTACTTGTATATACTAGCATTTCTAGGGATTTGACCTAAGCCCTCACACTGAGCTGCATCCTCAGCTCTTTTTGTTTTTAATTAATTAATTAATTATTTATTTATTTTGAGACAGAGTCTCTCTATGTAGTGCAGGCTGACCTTAAAATCAAGAAGGTCCTTCTGCCTCAGCCTCTCAAGTGCAGGAATTAAAGGCATGTGCCACCACACCTGGCTTTTTATTTTTATTTTGGGACAAGTTCTTATTAAATTGCTCAGGCTGGTCTGTAGTTTGCCGTCCTCCTGCTTCATCTCCACAGGTATTTGGGATTATAGGAGGCATGAGAACTCAGGGTCTCTCACACAATAGCCAGGTGTTCTTACTGCTAAGCTAAAGTTGGCAGCTCTTACAAGTTTTTTGTTTTTTAGTTTCTTTTATCTTTTTTTGAGACAGAATCTTGCTATGTAGTTTAGGCTGGCCTTGAACTTGCAACAATTCTCCTACCTTAGCATCCTGAGTGCTGGGATTACAAGCTTGTAACACTGTACCTAGTTCACATGCATATTTTAAAATTGACTTGATTTGAATACAATTATTAGATAATTAATATAGTGGTTGCAGTTTACTTAGCAAAATGTATATCAGTGACTAAAGGTAGAAGAACACTGGGTAGGTTTAAAATAATTTTTTTACTTACGATGCTTTTATACAGTTTTTTCTTTCTAGATTATAGTATAAAACTGTTTGAATATGTGGTGGTGTGGCCTTCTAAGTGTTTTCTTAATTTTTTCTTTTTAATATACTGTTTTTATTTTATAAGACTAAAAATTTTTTTAACAGAATTCTTGAGAACATTTTGCCATTGGGTATTTAAAATAATTTTGTACCATAGGTCTAACAGAGAAGCAAAGCAAGTCAGGAACTGGTTGAATGTACACATCATTTTGAGCAGTTAGTACTGTAATGGGTTTCAGGCATAAGCAGTCTCCTTGTGTGGGGCTGTTGCTTCTGCACCGAGCTCTTCTACAGCTGATGGAGGAGTCAACTGAAGTTTTCTTGGAGAACTCTGGCAGATTGCCAAGTTTTGCAGCTAAGGCAATGTCTTAAAGCTTTTTATATGTTGATCCCTGAAGGTAGACAGAGCCAGGTCTTCCAAAAATAGTTCAATAAATGTGTCAACATTTTGAAATACTAGTGAAAAAACACGGAAGTGGAAATCATACGGGATTATTGGAAAATGATGCCAAATGCTTTCCCAAGTACAGTATTGAAAGCAAATGTGGCCGTAGACAATAGCTTATAATCAACGTTGGTTTTTGGAGTCCATGATAATCTTTTGCTTTTTTTTTTTTTTCTTCTTCAGTATTCTGTTTGTTTTTAGACTGTGGTGGAAAAGTTGCTAAGTGAGCATCTTCCTTGAAAAGTTTCCTTGTAACCCGCTTTGCTTAAGGAGAAAAAAGTTCCAACAAAGTGGATACAAATTGTGTGTAGAAAAGTTTGGAGTGTCAGACAAGAACTTGGGGTTGTCCACTGGCAAATAAATCAGAAGTTTATCTGTGTGCTTGTGATTGTTTTTGGGTCTTGGCCATTAAAATGAACATCAGTAAAATCTGCAGCTTAATTTTCTTGATGCCACTATTGTCTGCTTTGGATTATGCGCCTATGGGAATGCGAAAACACTCTCCTCTCCTCCAAATGCACCCCACCTCCCTTGGGGGGAAGGTGGAGGTGCTGCGTGTGGAAGGTGCTCAGGATGTTCGCTGCTTGGTGGTGAAGGATCTTGCTGAGGGCTGCACATGCAGTGTAGATGTGGCATTGACTTAATTGACTGCAGCCCACTTCTGTCCTCCATGCTGCAGGCTTAGGTGGAGCGTCTCAAGGGCGGGAGCTGGAGCATTCTGCAGATCTGTGCTGCCTGCTCTGTGCAGCACGCAGGACAGAGGTGGAGGCAAATGTGGCTTGTTTGAGAATCTTTTTTTTTGGGTTGTTGAATTTTTCTGATACCATATTTTCATTGTATCTAATTATCTATTGAAGTGTTTTATTTTGGAGCGAGTACCTTGTCAGGATAGAAAATGTTTATCTTTTTAAAACTTTTTCTTAAAGAAAATTTAAAATATAGGTAGAAGATTGCATGGTAAGCTCTATGTGCCTTTTGGATTCAGTTGTTCTCAGCACATGGCCAGTTCGCTTATTTCCTGTGTACTTCTTGACTTTCCTCACACCCCATCTGTATTGTTTTAGACAGCATATAATTTCATTTGTAAACAAGTGACTCCCCTGCGTACTTCTTGGTCTCTAAACTATTATGTTCATTACTCCCATTCATAGAGGAACAGAAAGTAGTTCATTTATAACATATTTAATAGTTGTGGTTTTGGAGTAAGTTTGTGAATATTGTTTTGCTCACTGAAAGCAGTTTGGCCCATGTACAGCATTGTGGATATAGAGAGAACTTTAGTTAGTGCTAAAAACAAAAACAAAAACAAAAACACAACAATTTTTGTACCAAGATCAAATCAGTCTTTCAGTTTTAGCATATTCTCAGGATACTGTTTGTTATGTAACCCTCCTTTACTCCTGCTTTTGTTTATGCTAGATTTTAATGTTTTTAGGGTTTTTTTTCCCCACTTCCTTCTTCTGCCCTCTTGGGTAGAGTGATCTATGCAGTATGTGAGAACTAGACTAGTGTATACACAGAACCAAATCAAGGCAGTTTGTTCTGTGCTTGATTCTGTCTGGCAGTGTAGAGGGTAAAGTACGTGCCTTACACACTGATTATTAATTAATTTAGACATCATTATGTTAATCATTGGTGTTACTGAGGCTGACAATCACTTAGTAGTGGAAATGTTTTCTTAATAGGCAGTATTTTTATGTTAGAGATAATTTATTTTATATTTTAATTTATACTTTGGGCTACATACAATATTTAATATAATTTCTTTGTAATGATACACCGAATTACAGAATAGTGGTAATATTACCATTTCTTGATAATGTGTGTCAGACACTGTTCTGTGAGTACTTTTACATATGTTTATTCATATAGTCCTCACACTGGCAGGTACAATTTTCATTTTTAAAATTTTATTATACGTACTTGCTGTACATAATGTTGGCCTTCTTTGTGTGGAATTGGTAAGGTACACAACACATCTTCATTCCTGTTTTCCTCACCTTCCTTCCCCTTTGTTCCTTCCCCAGCCTTCCATCTCTTGATCTGCTTTCCCACTTGAGAAAGCTCTATCTCCCTTTGTCCTATTACATTTTATTTTGATCTTTATAATTTAGAGTTCTCATATGAGAGAAACCATGTGACATTTAAGCTTGTGTGTCATTTATTTCACAGTACTGTACTGTTACTCTAGAAATCCTATAGAGAAGTGGAGGCACTGCAAGTTTTAGTAGCTTATTCATTGTTGTTCAACTGATTAATGGTTGAGCAGGGATTTGAACCCAGTTGTCTGGTGCTAGAGCCTACAGTCATAGCTGCTGTCCCACATGTCTCCAAGAATATGTAAACTCTTTCAAACTGAGTTTATATTCACATTCTCCTCCCTAGAGGTAACGGTCTTGAACCAGAACCCATGGTACCCTGTTAGTGCATTAAGGTATAATTTGATCACTGGGGGTAGTTTTCATTCAGAAATTTGAAAGAAGTTGATGAGATTCTACTTATACTCTTTTACTGATTTTAAACTACAAAGGGCAATTTGGGAGCACTTAGGGAATTAAGGTGGTGACCAGTAATACCTGTTTTGCCCCTCTGTCCTCACCTTTTAAAAATGGAATTTGGAGCCTATCTGGAATGTTGACAGGTGACCAAGGAGTTTGTTGAGACCAGCAGTTGGAAGTACCATTTAGAGTGGCCGAAATTTGTGTCTCCAGTTGAATAGCTTCAAGTGGCAGGTATATTTAATTGGGACATTGGCCATCATTGATATGTACTGCAGAGTATAGACTTTCTCCAGTGTTTCGCCTGGCGAAACACATTTTTGGCTGAAATTGGGTGTAGTGTGTAATGTTTCAGCATATTTTTGGCTGAAATTTTTAACAAAACAGGTAACTGATACTGTTTTCTTCCTCTTTTTCCTAAGTGGAGTAGAAGAAGGTAGAAAATTGCTCTGGTCCCGAGTCCCAGTCCACTAGTTACTAGACATAATACTGGTAAAGGGATGTTACTTCTTGTGTCTGTTTTCTGTAATTCAAACACCTGAAATAAGTCCTAATTTTTATAAGATGTCTAACTCATCCATTCGTCTCTGGAGGGAGTGATTTAAAGTGTCCTTATTGGAAAAACAGATGTAGGATTTTTGCAAAACATTTGATAAAGTTTCCATGGTATATCTGTAGCAACTTTGGGGGAAAAAAAACCCTCAAAAAAAAAAAAAAAAAACCAAACAAAAAACAGAAAAACCCAAAGCCAGTGTATTGGAGGGAGATCTGTGGTGGCATTTGTTTCTGAATTTTTAACTTTGGTCATTTCTTTTTTCTTTCTTTTTATTACCTTGTTCATTTCTTATCCAAAATAATTTTGCCAGTAATTTTTAAAAGTTTAATGTAAAACATAAAAATTGTACATATTTATGGGGTGCCATCTGATTTTTCATACATGGGTGTATGAAGTATTGTTTAAGTCATGTTAAATGTATCTTCAGAAATTTATCATTTCTTGGTGGTGAAAAAATTCAAATTCCCTTTGAACTTCAGTGTGTAGTGCATTAATATTACCTGCAGTCAGCCCAGTGTGTAATAACATACCACAGTTTCTTACCCTGTGTAACTATAACTTAGTATCCATTGATCAACTTGTCTCCATCTCTCCTCCTCACCTATACTGTCCAGTCTCTAGTGAACTTTTTCTGTGATTTTATTTATTTATTTATTTTTGTAGCAGGGCTCAAACTCATGACCTTGTGCTTGCCAGGCAGGTGCTATGCTGCTGAGCGAAATCCTTGGCCCACTCTGAATTTTTATGAGATTTTTTTTTAAAGATACTCTACATGTGAGTGAGACCATGTGGTACTTGTCTTCTTTACCTAACTAACTTATTTGACATTGTGGTCTCCAGTTCTATCCATGTTGTTGCAAGTGATAGAATTTCTTTCATTTTATAACTATTATTCCATGGCATTTATGTAACCATGTTATCTTTCTTCATTAATTGATGGGCACTTAGATTATTTCCATTTCTTGACTATGAATAGTGCTACTGTAGTGAGCACAGAAGTGCAAATGTCTCTTTGACATATGGATTTCATTTCCTTGGATATAGAGATTCCCTAGAAGTCTGCAGAGAAATCTAATAAGCTGTGTACAGGGTGTTATATTACAAACAGGGCCGAAATAAACAACATGAAATTTGTGAGCTGAGTCTGGTTGAAAAGACTTCAGCATAAGTTGAGATTACTGTAGCATGATGAGAGTTCTAAGGCCTGTACAGTCTGTGTGGTTTCTTGTTTTCTTGTCAGTGTGAAAATTCGTCAAGAAGTAGTGGATCTTTTATTTTTCAGTATAAGGCGTGTTCTTTTGGTCTCACCACTCAACTGAAATTGATTTAGGAAATGGATGGTGTAATTTTAAATTATAGAACACGTTTTCCCTTTTACTTTTGACATTGTGGATGAACCACATTCATTGTCTTTGGCTTTCTTTTCCTGACATGTTTTAGCTTCTTGTTCTATTTTTCCTTCTGTTGTTTTCAGACATCTTTTCCTTTGATTGTCCCTGCCATTTTTCTTCTTTTCAAGGGTTTCTGCCTTCAGCCTTTGATTTGTAGTCCTGATTAATTTACTTACTATTATAGTCTGTTAATTTACATGTTTCTCCTTTTCTTGTGCTCTGGACTCTAGCGTGACATAGAGAAGTTTTTGCTCGTACCTCAAAGAAAAATTTTTAAGTGAATATATGAAATGATTTATACAGAAAGTGGATTATAATTAATTATTCTATAATGACCTGAGTATTTAGATTTCACATAAAGGGTACATGGTATGCGCTAAGTGTGTATTTATCCAATAAATTGAGTAGAAGCTTTGACCGAATGAACCCACATCCGTGAACCGTGATGGGTATGTTCAGGTGAGGGGAAATTATAGCATGCACAGAAGGAGCTCTTGAAATTGCTGAAGGGTAACTTGGTGGAACAGACAGCTTTTGGAGAGTGCTTTGAACACTGGATTTCTACCTTTTTTTGGATAAATCCCACTGTAGAAAATAGTACTTCTTGGTCCTTTGCTCAGCGTGAACATGTATATGTATCTCTGAATATGTATGTATGTGCATAGCAGAAACAAGTTTCACAAACTAGTTTTTAGCTTTGCTGTATGCATTGTGCTCTGAGATTTTATTTTATTTCTTAATAATGAAATTCCAATCAACAGCCCACAACCTGATTTTACAATTCACCAGTAGACTGTGATCTGTATTTGAAGAACACTTTTTGTGTGAATAAAAACTAAGACATTTGTTTGGGAAGGGAAGTTTTGCAGCATGTAGGAGAAGAGCTTTTTAGTAGTTGGAGCAGGTGAAAACAGGAGGAGGGTGTCCGGGAAGGGTGCGCACTCCCTGCAAGAGGTTGTTGGTATGTGGCAGGGCGGTTGCTGAGGAGGGACATGGGACCAACTGTGGACTGCCAAGGTGGCCTGCAAATCTAAGGTTTTGATACTCATGACTTTCTGAAATTTTAAGGTGATTAAAATTATTTAAACATAAAATGTTCTGACTTTTATTTGCTTATATGTAAGTCCAAAATTTTTCATTGTTGTTTAGACATTAACCTTTGCATTTATTTTTAATTAATCTGTTGTGTAGCTAGCTTCATTATTCTTTTATTTACTGTTTTACAAAATAGTTTGGTTTAGAAACTTTTAAATACATATAAAACTAAACTCACTGGTATATTGGCTCCTTATTCCCACACATTCTTACCACCTAACTTTTACTGTTATCAATCATGACTAACCTTTAAAAAAAAAAGGTTTATTTTTGCTCTATTCTATTACTTTGGAGCAAATCCCAACTCTCTTACCATTCCAACTGTGTAGTATGTTGTTTGAATCAGAATCCATGTTAAGTCCATATATTGTGGTTAGTGATAGGTCTCTTACGTTTTTCTTTTGTTTTTTCCTTTTGGTACCAAGAATCAAACTCACAACCTCACACTTAGCAGGCTGGTACTGTGCTGTTGAGCCATAGCCCTGGTCCTCTTACATTTTCTTTAATTTGTTTTTATTTTTTTAAAAAAATATTTACTTGTAATTTATTATCATTGTTATTATTTTAGAAACTGGATTGTTTGTTCCATATTCTCACAATTTTCATTTTGCTGATTTCTTCTATGTAGCACAATCTGGTCCTTCATTGTATAAGTTGTTATATGGTGGCTTTTTTTTTTTTTAATCAGTTTCCAGTTCAGTTTTTTTCATTAATACTTCATTGGTTTTGTTATTTGTTAAAACTACTCAAGGAATATTGCAAATCTAATTGTAAGGATGTTTGGGTATTTCTTAGTTCTTTATTTTCTGAAATCAATGTAAACCAAATTCCCCATGAAAACAGATGGAAGCATTTAGAATTTGGGAAGATAATAATCCTCTGCAAACACCACATCCAAATGCAAATTGCACAAGAGTTACTAGTCCAGCTTCATTTCCAAAAAAGAAAAAGAGAAAGCAGCTGTCATAGTAATTTGTATGGACCATGAACTAGGTTTTCAGTTAAATGAGCCATTTTACAGTTAAACTAGTCTTGATTTTTCTAGCATAGTGGTGGAAACATTTCAGTTTTGCTACTTTCTCACCCAGTAAGTGACTATCGTTAGTGACTACTTTTTTCCCTCTTTCTTGGCAGTTGTAAGTAGAAGATTAAAATGGGAAGATGATAAATCAGAAAGCAGCCAAGGTACATGGGAAATAAGTAAATGAGTTCTGCAAGGATCATTTTAAGGGCATTTATAATTGTATTTTAAATGGACATTTTCAAATGAGGAGGTATGGTAGTATAGACATCATCTGTACTCTGCCATGTAACCCATCCTCTTATATTTAGCACATTCTAAGATGGGAGTGGGGCGGCTACACTGTAATATTCTGTCTTTTCATTTGTTACCAGGTTTGTGGCATGGACTTTACATTTTTTTCTTTTGTTAATACTGATCAATTTACTTATTCTTGTTTTACTTTATTTTGGTTAGTGCTTTGCCTTTTTTTTTTTTGGTACTGGGAGTTGAACTCAGGACCTTATGCTTTGCCAGGCAGGTGCTTTATCGCTGAGCTGTATCTCTGGCCTGCTCATTCTTTTATGTAGTAAAGATTTTATGATTAGGTGAAGATGCTGTGATTAGGGTTCATTTCCTCCTTTCTTGTTATACATTTTTTGTTAACAAAAATAGTTTAAAAATAATTTAACAATGTACAGAACAGAAGGTAACCATCTTGCAGCTAATTATCAGCATATAGCCAATTATACCCTAAATCTGTTTGTCATAACTGTTCCACATTTCACATTAGATTTTTTAAAAAAAGTAAATTCTGCACATTCTATCACTCTGTGCATTTTTTATTGTCTATAAAGGGTAAGCACTGAAAAAAAACCACAACACCATTGTCACATGTAAAAATCTTAGTATTTCTCTACTATTAAATATTCAGTGCATATTCATATTTCTCCAGTTGTTTCATACATTTTTTTATAGTTGGTTTGTTCACATTAACATTCAAATAATACCTACATTGCATTACATTTGGTTGCTGTATATTGAATGTTTTAGTATGCAGCTTCTCTTTTTCTTTTAGTTTACTTGTTGAAGAAATTTGTTTTGTCCTATAGAATTCTCCTCATTCTCGATGTTCTTGATGCATTCCAGTCTGTGGTGATGTTTAACATTTCTGTCTTTTGAATTTCCTGTTAGTGGGTAGGCAGATTCAAAGTGACCTGTGTGGTGAGATGGGAGAGTTAAGAGTCCTTCATAGTTGTTGGCATTTATTTATCATTGCATCTCAAGAAATAGGGTATGGTTGGCTCTCTTTCTGTTGTGAAGATTGATCAGTGGGCTCAGGTATTTTCAGCTGGTATTTGCATCTGTTATCACATTTCCCCTTAATTGATTATTGCCTAGATACATTATTTCATTATGTTAACATTTTCACATGTATATTTTTTTTTCTGAAGTAATTTAAATTACGGAACTCATGATGTTTTTCTCTGGCTTTTTTTGGTTATACAATTAATGAGAACATTTTTGATATACGATAATTGGCAATGATTCTGTAATGTTAGGTAATATCTGTGGTACAGTAAAATCTCTCCAGTTACCTCCATGATGGCTTTGTATTTTTGGTATTTTTGAGACAGAGTTTCACTAATGTAGAGCAGGCTGGCTTTGAACTCTCTTATGTAGCCTAGGCTGTCCTCAAATTTAGGTAATCTTTGTCAGCTTCCTGAGCCTCAGTCCTTCTTTTCTCTTCTCTGTGGTAAGTGGCTTTGCTCCCCTGTATGCTCCCTGCCACCTGCTCAGTAACCACAGTCAACTGACTAGCCATGGATATAAAACCTCTGAAAAGAGCCATAGACCTTTCCTCCTAAGTTTGTATCAGGTTCTTGGCACAGCTGCAGAAAGCTAACCCAGTGTGTATCTCTCTTCTGAATATTATTATTGACTTAAGGATTTTTATATAGTAAGCAAATTTCAATCAGTTATAGTCATTTATGGTAATGTGGTGGCATATACCTGTAATCTCAGCACTTGGAAGGCTAAGGCAGGAGGATTGCCATGTGTTCCAGGCCAGTCTGAGGTACTTAGTTAAGTGCAAGGCCAGCCTGCATGCACTGCGTTACAAGACCCTGTCTCAAAAACACTACTCCTCCCCAAAATATTAGTCATTCTTTTTCCAAACCTTACCCATCCCTTTGACTTACTTTTATGTCATTTTGAGAGGATTGTATTAGGCTTTTGGAAACGACAAATGTTTAATTAAAGGCAATTAGGCTTCTTTTGAAAAAAAAATAGCATCAGGTCTCCTTTAATGATAGCACAAGCAGTATCTACACTATAGAAGAATGCCACAGGGCAAAGTAAAAGCTCGATACTTAATGTGCTGATTTATCAACTTACGGAAAAACAGGGCGAAGTTAGATACTAATGCCTCTGTTCTCTTTATGGTTTGTGATCTTTTAGCTCTTATAATATCTTACTGTTCAGTTTTTGGAACACAAAATTTTAGGAGTTTGCATGTTGACACATTTCTGTATTTTTTTTTCCCTCTTCTGATAGTCATTGTCCTGGGTCATATTACCAAGGGGCTGGATTGGAAATGTGAGAGTTCCTATGTATTCCGTAGTTGAATAGAGGAAATGGGGAGTGGTCCTATCCTTTGTCTTTTATTCCACCATAAAATGTAGCTAAACATGAGTTGCTACCTGATTTCCTTGGATAACTTTATTTCCTCTGACTTGAGTAAACAGATGAGGTTGCATCAAGAGCTGAAGTGTAAAACTGAACGTAGGAAGAACTGTTTGGTAATGTAATAGCAATACTTATGTTTTCAAACCTTTGGAAAGTCAGTGTCTGCATTTTTTAAGACACATGTTTGGTTTTTTAAATTGGCTTTTCTTTTCCCCATGTAGAGTTTAACATGAATAATGTTCCTACTATAAGCAACAGTTCTTTTTAGTTTTGTAGGTTTTCTTTTCCAGAATAAATATGGTTTAGTTTTATTCTTGTGCCCACAGTTGTCACTATCACGACTCTTGTTAAGTATTTGATATGCCAATTTTATTTTAATTAATTAATTAATTTTTTGCCTTTTTAAAACAGAGTCTTACTATACAGTTCAGGTTGGCCTTGAGCTCATTTTGTAGCCCATGCTGGTCTTGAACTTCCAATGATCCTCTTGCTTCCGCCTCTCGAGTACTGAGATTACAGGTGTGCACCACCACGCCTGGCTTGAACTGCCAGTTTTAAATACTTTGTACACTTACTGAATGTTGGACAACAGTACAAATAATGCAGCTGCATGCCATCCTAATAAAAAGCAAAATGCTGTGTTTTGAAAAAACATTTCTTCTTGAAGAGTAGAAAATAGTATAATAGAATTCTGTGTTTGCTTTCCAATGAGTTAGATTTGGGCGTAAATGAAAGATTATACTGTATTTTAGGTAGAAGTAATTTCTTTTCGGGTCTTTTAGGCATGGTTAGCAAATAATATAAGGTATTTTTTATAACTATAAGAAGCCCATTATTATTAAAGAACTGGTATTTAAAAAACACATGAAATTGCTTTAAACTGCAGAAACTGAATACTGTCATTTGTAGTAAATCAACTTATTCTGTAATTTTACAGATGGTGACAGCAATAGAATAATTTGATTCATTCTTTCTTTCCTTTTTGTGATATTGAGTTGTGTATTAGTGCAGTTTAAATTTGTAACTGGATTGTCCTTCATAACGTTCTAGTCACCACTGTTTCTAGTATATGTATGCAGAAAAGTTATTTTTTACATTACTATGCAAAGGATTTGAGACATCTTACAGGGAATATATATGATAAATTTGTTTATTTAGGAATGAATCAGAGTTAGCTTAGTTAAAAAAGAAAATATCCTGATCTTGAGGCCTTCATAGGCAAATGGAGACAACTTGAGACTATCCTCATTAGTGAAATGAATAATAATCATATTTATAAATATCATATTGTGTCTCTAGTGTAAAAAGTAAATAAGAACTACAAGAGTAATAAAACTAAAATGTGTAATTGCTATTGTAAAAAAGAAGAAAAGAAAGTGCTCTAAGGGATATAACTGCATGTATGTTTGAGTGTGTAAAATAGATGACCATATTGCTGAATTTTTGTTGGATCTTTGAGCAGAACTGTTTGTAGTCTGACTGTTTGAATATTTATTATGTACCCTTTAACTTTGTAACTTGAACAACTACATCCAGGATGACAGCATGTAATTTATAAACTAGTGATTTCTTAGTAGGGCTTTTTCTCATTCTCCTTTTTCTTTCTTTCTTTTAGAATTCTGTATTGTTGCTATCCTTTTTTCTGTTTTTTTTTCCTCTTTAAATAAAATTTTAAAAATGTATAATTGCTATTGTAAAAAAAGAGGAAATAGGAAGCACTATAAAAGATATAGCTGCATGTATGTTTAGGTGTGTGGTATTGAAGACCATATTTCTAGGTTCTTGTTGGATTGTTGAACAGATCTGTTTGCATGCTCATTGCTTTAGTGTCCACTTTGTGTGTTTTAATTCTGTAACTTGAATAACTATTTCTAAAAGAACAATATGTAATTTATCAACTAGTGATTTCTTACTGTTTGTCTTTTCTTGAAATTCTGTAATATTTCTACTTTTTTTCCTGTTTTTTTTCTCTTTAAATAAAAAAAAAGAAAAAAAAAAGAATATCCTAATGAAGATATGTCCTCCGCATACACAGTGGTAGCAATTTTTGTTGATATTTTGTTTTATCTTTTTGCATATATGTTTGATATGTTTTGTTTTTTCATAAATACTTTTATAAAGGACACAAATACTTGATAAAACCATTATTCTTCCCATTATATTTCTCCACTGGAAATTGTTGAAGTTTTTTTCCCCATGTATGATCCTGGGATAATTGGCTTTTTAAAGTAGAAAGACTAATAATACCTTTAAAGTAGAAAGACTAATACCTTTTTTGAAAAAAGGAAATTATAATGATAGTTGAGACTGATTTTGTTCCTCTTTTTCCCCCTGAAATGATGATACACATTTATGAGCTTTACTTAGAGCCAGTCTGTCAAGCCCTGGTTCCTGTGATTGTGACTCTTACCATTCAAGGCACAGTTCGGATGTCAGGTTTTCTGTGGTCTTTTCTGGTTGTCATGAGCCCTCTGTCTTCTCTGTCTTCCAAGAAGTTTATTGGCATTTATCAGGTTGGATCTTAAAATCCTAAGTCATTTTTTGAACTATATATTTAACTTTTTATAGGACAGAAATCCTATTTTACTCATGTATTCCCAGTGATTCGGTAGGTATTGGTGGAATGAATAATAACAAGTAAATGAAATGAAAGTTTCAGTGAAGTTTAGACTTGGAAATTTTTGCTTGCTTTGGAATGTGACTGTATTAGCTGATTTTGATAACGTTTTTATTGTACAGAAACTTTTAAAGTGATAATAATGATGTGAGTTGACTTACGGTTGAGCTGAGAAAGATACTGGTGGAGAAGTGGAGATGATCACCGGAAAGTGTCTCTTTTCTCTCTCCCCAGAGTTTCCCTGCCCTCTCCATGGAAAGGGCAACCTCCTTCAGTTTGTAGATAAGAATCTGAGCCCATCCCTTCTGTGCTACTCAGAGATGTTCTGTAAATTAACTGGTAAGTGTTCAGTTTTCTTGGACAGCACATTGGAATCATTTGGATATTATTTAATAAAAAGAAAAAGGAAAGCCTGGCCTCAATCAAGGCCAGTTGTGTCAGAGTCATAGAATTACAGATTTGGAAGAGATACAGATTTTATTTTATGAAGGAAGTGAAATCTAGAGGTTTTGGATGACTCCTCCCCTCCCCTCCCCATCCCAGTGGTTTTTTTTTTTTTTTTTTTGTACCAGGGATCAAACTCATAACTACATGTTTGCAAGGCAGGCACTTATGCCACTGAGCTAAATCCAAGGCCCTTTTCCCAGTGTTTTTGAATCAGCCTTGTTATGTACTTCAGGCTGTAGCCCTGGATGGCCTGAAATGCATGGTGCTTCTTCTGCCTCAGATTCTTGAGAGCTGGCGTTGAAGGCATGGACCATGAGGGCCAGCGAGACAGTTTCTGTAAACTCTTGCTTTTGGCTAAAGGCTTGGGGCAAGAACTTGGGTATTTGTAAATTTCTCCATAGCTGCCATTTACCATCCTGCACCCAGCAGGACTGAATCCTGTCCATTCAGTCTCTTGGTTTTCTTCCCCTTAGTCTCCATTTTCTAGTTCATTTTACCTACTATTCTGTTGTCACATCCTTCTGCTGTTTGAAGTGCTGTTTTTGTTTTATTATGCTATTCCTTTACTCCATGACCTCTTGTAGCTCCCTTGCATCTATGGGGAGAATAAAAATTAATAGTTTATGTCTCCTCCAACTCTGGGATCCTGTGGGCAGTCCAGGTGATTCTTTTCTGCCTTCTGTACAGCTGTTTTTCAGCATCGTAAGACATTCCAGAATATTAGGGCATTCCTTTAACTCAGCCTTTTAACTTGTAAATGAAAAACTAGAGCCCTTAAACTTTAAATGACTCCTCACTGCCTATTCTCCATGCACAAAGCAAACTAGGTAAACCCCAGGTTACAACTCATGTTGCTTTGTTCACTTTTCACAAAGCCTTTTTCCTTTAAGATGCAGCTGAGAGTCTGTTGTTTCCTTTAAACCATCTCTAATCACTTCAGTTAGAGGATCTGTTCTGGCCTCAGACTGTGGTCCTTCATTGTCTTGTGGCAGCTTTCATGTTTTCTGTTGTACTAATTAACACTGACATTGGTAATAAGTGCTTATTTTGTGCTAGGTCTTGGGCTGACAACTATACTCATTACCTCATTTTACCCAATTAGCTACACAACAGGATACTGTTATCCACATGATAGAAATAAGGAAACTGAAGTGGAGAGACGTGAAGTCTTAAAAGTCAGGCTTAGATTTGAACTCAGTCTGATTAGAGTCTGGCTCATCTAACCTGTATTGCAATCTTTTCCATGCTTGTCTTTCTCTGCATTGTAAAGAGGTTTACATGCAAACCTCTTTTGTTTTCTACTGGATTGTAAGGCTCTTGATAACAATGAACAGGACACTAGTGTCCTTGTAGAGCTTACAGCATCTAATATAGTGGAGCATAGTAAGATATTTGTTGACTTTATTTCGAAGGATGTATACTTTTGACCACATTTTGAAGGTCAAGGCATTGGTGAAGTAGGAGAGGGAGTGGAAGGTGAGAGAAGTTCAAGCATAGGACTGCATTGAGACACTAGATCTAAGAACGGCAAAAGTATGGAACTGAAGTTTCAGTGGGATGATGTGGACAGCTGAATTCTGTAACTTCCCTTATTTAGTGGTTGAGGCAAGATGAACATTTATTTCCTTGTAAGAATTTGTGGTAGCATCTCAGTTGAACATTTTTGTTTCTGGTCTTGTTCATCACTCTATTTGGTATTTCCTTCTTTAAGTAGTCCAGAAACAGTTCTTGCTACAGGAGTACTAACACCTTCCATGTGAGACAGGTCTAAGAGAGGCCTGGGTAGCCTGTCTCGACTTAGGATCTTGAACGTTGTCCAGTTCACCGAGGGCTTCCAACATGGTGGGAGGCTTACACTGTGCAGGTGCATTTTGTTACGGATGCGAATCGTGAATAATTGTCTTTTTGTAGTCATGCAGTTAGGTGTGAACAGTCTTTGGTTTTCTTGTCTGTTAGGAAACTGAAACTGTTTAGGCATATTGATTTCCAATTTTTTAAGGATTTGAATTTAGTTGCCTTTATTCTTCTGAGATAACCTCTATAGTGCACTGTGCTAGCTTAATTCTTTAGTGATTGGGAGTGTGGGAAGTAACTCAGTAGACTCAAGAGTTGTAGAGTGATCTTTGAAGTGTAGTTTTCAAGAGATTTGAATTTTGAAATGAATATTGTCTGTGTCTTGAGAGGGAGGATAGGTGATTTGTTCAAGCAGAACTAAGTGTAAGAAGAACACTGTCTAGGAGAACAGAAACAACTTGAGTTGTTTTAGTCATTACTGTATCATGAGCCAGTTGTATGGTCTTGAGAGAGTAACACTAGGCTTCATTTTCTCTATTTCTAACTTAAAATGAGTTGGATTTTATTATTCTCTTCTCCCTTCCAGTGTGTTTCCTGGTTTCAGATACCAAATTCACAGTTTCTGGTAGAAACAAAACCATAATTAATATTTCTCTCACTTAGTTGGAAAAGTAGGCCTCTAGCATTAGTTATCAATAATACTCACCATGAAAAGTATTTGGATCCTGGCATCCTGATGGGTAGCTCACCCTGTTTATCAGGGAATGTTTTAATAGTTATAAGCATGTTCTATGCTCATGTCTTTAAGTAATTATTAGTACTATAGATTTAGTCCCTGAGTTTTATTTTGTTGTGGTGAAAATATACGTAAAGATACACCAAAACAAGACAAAAATAAATATTAAATTTACCATTTTAACCATTTGTAAGTGTACATTTCAGTGACATTGAATATATTGACCGTGTTCAACTATCACCACTATTTCCAGAACTTTTTCATCATTCCAAACATAGACTTTGTATCTATTAAATAATTTTTCCTTCCCCATTCTCGTGCAATTGTTGGTAACTTTGCTCTGCATTCTGTCTCTAGAAGCTTGCTTATTTTAGGTACTTCATATAGGTGGAATCATATAATCAGTCTTTTTTTAACTTGGTTTATTTCACTTAGCATAGTGTTTTCCAGGTTCATCTGTCTTGTAGCATGTGTCAGAATTTTCTTTCTTTTGAAAGGTGAATATTTTATTGTATGTCTAAACTACATTTTATTTTTTCACAGATCTGCTGGTGTTATTTGTGATCAGATTTGTGTTATTTCTACATTTTTGCTTTTGTGAGTATTCCTGCTATGAACATTATTGTACAAGTATCTTTTTGAGTCTTTTCAGTTCTTTTGGGTGTATACCTACAAGTGGAATTTCTGGGTCACACATAGTTTTTTGTTTTTTTTTTTTTGAGACAGAGTCTCACTATGTATTTCACGTTTTCCTTAGATTCACTATGTAGCCCAGGTTGGCCTTGAACTTGCCTCTGTCCTCCTGCCTGAGCCTCCTGAATGCTGGGATCCAGTCCTCCAGCTTGCTGTGTGTCATTTTGCCTGGCTACATGTGGTTCTTGTATTTGTGGGAACCATCAGGTTGTGTTCTATAGTAGCTGTACCATTTTACATTTATGTTTCCACAAGTGATTCACAAGGATTCCCTTTTTTCCCTGCATCATTGGCTACACTTACTTCCCCTATCCTTTTAAATAATACCCATTCCTAATAGATGTGAGGTGGTATCTCATTGTGTTTTTATTTGTGTTTCTCTGTTATTTAGTGGTGTGAATATATTTTCAGGTACTTACCATTTGTACATTTTCTCAGGAGACATAATTGTTGAAGGCCTTTGCCCAGTTTTGAATTGGTTCTTGATTTGTGTTGTTGAGTTACTAGCTCTGATTCTTAAATGAATCATTGAATAAGGTGGTGCTGTGATATGGTAAGTATGCTTATCTCAACATTGGTATATAAAAATTGTTATTATTTGGAATATTTGTAGATATGAAGATGTCCTGTTTCATACAGTTTCTCATAAATACAAATTCTTCTGTGGCTGAGGCATTCAGGGTTGTAGTAAGCTGACTTTGGTATTTAAAATTTGAGATCAGAGTTTACCCTTTAGATAAATTAACCTTGCAAGGGAGCTTAACCTGCAGTAAGTATCCTGGTATGAAAGTAATATTGGCCTGCCACTGGTTATTGACATTAAAGTATGACTTTAGAAGTGCTTTGTAAATTCAGTAGTGTCATTTGTTATTTTTATTTTTTTTTACTTTGGCTCATTGAGATAATTCGACCTTCTGTGTGAGCCAGTTTTGAATCATGAGAGAAACAGAGGCTTATGTAGCACATGTCTTAAGGAGAACCAAAAGTAATTTGTTTAACCTCAGGAGCTGAAAGGAGATAAATACTACTGTATTTTGAGAGAAAATGAAGGAAAGATGAAATCTTATTGTTCCACAGGTAGCTCTCTCTCTTCTAGGTGGTGAGGATGGAACTCAGGGCCTTGTACATGACAAGCAAGCACCCTGTCACTGAGTTACACCCCAGCCTCTTTTCACAGCTTTCTAAAGGGTCTCCCTGGTTAAGACTGTGCTTTCTGCAGGCTGTTTCTGAGCTTCTTGATATAAAGTGTAGGTGTCTAAGTGATAATATATGTCTGCCTCATGGATTCATTTGGTAAGCATTTCTTTGACTGTTTTTTTTTTTAAATATGTATTTAAGGACCTCTTAAGAATATTTTAAGATTTTTTGTTTAAACAAATGTCTTATTTTCTTTTACTTTAATAAGGTACTTCCTTTTGGTATGAAGCTACATACTCTTCAAGACATTGTTTCATGACATTTAAAAAAAGATGTTACTTTCTACCAGTGTTAATATTAAAATGTCACTTTTCCTAGTTTTTGTGTATACTTTATTCTATCTACAGAATTGAAGAAAGATTAAGCTAGAAACATGAGTGCATAATGGTCAAAAGGTTGATTTTTTTTTTTTTTGGTACCAGGGATCAAACTCACAACCTTGCACTTACCAGGCAAGCATTTAAACCACTGAGCTAAATCCCTGGCCCAAAAGGTTGATTTTTTTGAGGGGGGTGGTGGTGAATATAATTACTGTCTCACAGGTTGAAATATTTATTTCTTTTGCTTATAAATGCTTGCAGCTATACTTTTTCAGATTAGTATGCTCATCAGTTCTTTTTAGAGACAGTTCATATAATAGAAAAATTGAATGACGAAATTAGCATATATTGATTGGGTAAGAGATAATTATTAGTAAAAATTTGAATGGATTAAATAAGATAATTTAAATACTGAGAGCCTAGCATGTGTTCTTTCAGCTTTCTTAGTGGCATAAAGGAAGTATTACTTCCTCACTTACTCTCTTATGGCCTTTAAACAGTCTTTGTGTATTTTCTCATTCTTATTGTTATCTTCCATTTTGTTACCATTAGCCTAAATGGCCATCTAGGTAAATTACTTTTCGAGCTGAGTATTTAAGCCAGCAATTTAATTTGTTCTTTTTTTATTTTTTGGAGGGAACTTTATGGACACCTGCTCAGCTGCTTTGAAACGCTTAAAAAACAAGTGTTTTTAAGAGCAGGAGGTACAAATGAGGTGGTAGTGAGGGCCTTGGAGCCCAGTGTGCTGTGCCAGGCTGTGGCGCCCGGTGGTTAGGAAGCTTTCAGGTGCTTTGAGCCTTGCTTATTGCTGGCCTTGGTCTTGAACAAATCACTGCTTTGGTGAGCCTCTGGTCTCTCATCTGCTTGTGCATAGGGCCTGGTAGGACACTGCCAATGATAGCACCCTGAGCCTTTTGTTAAAATAATTGAAGAAGTGAAAACAGTAGTTCCAAATCAATTTTAGTGTCACTATGAGTGTCCATGTAAAGTTTATGGATGGCTGCAATCCACTTACGCCTTCGTTGAAGTTAATAGTCCTGTGTGGTGCCACTACTGCATAGAAAAAGTTCCAAAAGACCTCCCTGCAAGGGTCTCATTGTTGGATACAGGACAATCAGATCTTGGTTCAGACTTAGGTGCTGTGGCACTGACAACTGCAGCCTGTTATTAAAGATTTTCTGGTTCTTTGTAGCGGTTCAGTGTCACTGTAATGTTTAGGCAACAGCTTTGTAATTTGACAAGTGTCTCTTAAGTTTCCAAAGTAAATGTATAAAATCTAAGCCATTCTTTGACATGTGAATCATATTCAGAGTTCCCTGGGGAAAAATGAACTTTTAATTTCTGGAGTTAACTTGGCAATTTAAAAGTAGCACTGTTAAATAGCTCTAATCCCATCTGTATGCTTTAAACTTTCTTCCATAGGATAAAACTGTAGAATGTAGATTTAACTTTGGAAAGAACAGTAATTAATGTAGTGTTTACTCAGGTGATTCTTCAGACTCTGATTAGTGGAAAGTTCAAAAATGCCTTTTCATAAATGCTTATGTGTGACAAGGACTTTATTTCTAGGTTTTTACAAAATAAACACTGAATGCTTACACTTTTCAGTTCTAAGTAAAACATTTGCTTCAACATTTGCTCGATACTTTCTCTAAGGGTAGCCAATCAAAAGAAATTACAAGGAATCATCTTGTGTTTCTTTTCAGAAATTTGGAAAGAAGTGCAAGGGAGGGAAATAACCAAAATAAATTTTTTTTTCCTGTAGTAGGTAATGTGCTCTAAAGAATTTCCATGGAGCTAGTATAATTTAGTGTAACCAACTTGGTGTATGCTTTAGAGACCATATGGTCTTTTTTTCTCATGATTATGGAGCCATAACATTTTGAGGGCTTTTTCAGTATGGAGTTATATTCTTTGACAATGTGATATTTTAATGTTCAAAGTGCTAAATTAGATTTAATTATACATTTATTATTAACATTTTTCCCTTTTAAAATATTAAGCCAGTTAGAGTTGACTGAGCATCAGACATTGGGATATTTTTACTTCATAGCTTTGTTCTCTAGGGAGCAAAATCATCACACTGCATGATGACCCAAACCATTAGTGACAAATAGCACATGACTAGTCTCAGATGTGGAAAATTTTTTCCATACAGAGCAGAAAACTGCTTTGTTGCAAAAGCCTCATTTGGTGTACACTTTTCTAAGGGCCTAGTGGTTGCTTTGTTTTTTCCCTAGATAGTATTTTATCTTTGTTTTAATGATGGGGTCAAATCAGAATCTTATATATACTAAATAGGCAAGCTCTAGACATAGTATTCTAAAACAGGTATTAACTCTTAAAATTGTTAGGCATCCTGGCGTTCCTTTAGCATGATGGGTAGTGGTAGTGTTAGTTGATTATTGTCTTTAACCACCATCTTTGTTCATAGCAGTAATGAAGGGCAAAATCTGCTGTTATGAATTATAGCTGCTAACTTTTAAACTTACATATCAAATTTTAAAACATGTTGGAGCCACCAAATAAGCATATCGTAAGTTGATTATTTGAATTTTGGATGGCACTTATCATAGAAGTTATGAAGCAGAATTTTTACCTTTGTTTTCCTTACAACTGTTTCAGATTTTGGCAGCTTTGAATAAACTGTTGAAAACTCGTTATCAGCAGAAACTTGAATTGATTTTAGAATAATGTCACTCTTGGAAATATGAATGAATATTTTTAATGCAATTTAAAAATTTTTTTTGAGCAAATAGAACTCATCCACTATTCTTTAATGTTTAGCTTAACAACTCAGTACATTCCTGTTGAGTGAGCAGATTGTTTTTGGCTTAGTAAAATTTTTCCCAATTTGGTGTTGACAAACTACAATAAGGTGTTGCCTAGGAAACTACATGTACCTGTGGTTGTGTATGCTTACATGTGCAGACACACATATGCACACACTCATACACAGTGTTTGTAAACTATTATAATAAAAAACTACTGTAGTTTCTTAAATGTATTCTTCATAGGGCATTGGGAGGTGGGAGGTTTGATCACTCATTGGGCAGTAAAATTGAATAAAGATTGAAGATCCCCATAGATTATCCTTATTTTATTTCAACAAGATAAATACATTGCTATCTTTGTGTTATCTTGTAATAAATATTGGGAGAACTTAAAACCATACAGGAAATCATTTTTTTCCTTGTGCAGTGTCCATGTAATTTCAAAGCGATGCCAGTGCTATTAGTGTGATGTTTGTCTCCTGGCGCCACAGTTAATCATTGGGGGCATTTAACGTTGCCTTGTATCTTTTTGGCAAACATTTGAGTCTTTGCAGGACTGTGAAGTAATAGGTGGTTGTTTGACTGCCTAGGCAACAGCCTGCTGAGACTCAGCCTCTGTGTTCCAAGGGGAGCTACAACAGCTGTGTAGGGACTTGGCCCTGTGGAAGGGAAGCTTATTTGCCTTGTTGTAAGCTTTTGTTGAGTTAAAATACATACTGGGATGTGGATGGTACATATTTAGGTATCTCAGTTGTAGGCTTTGCCATTATAAATAAGTGTATTTCAGATTTAAAGCAGTTATTATACCTAATGTTTGTGGCTTACAGAAAAAGGGGGGAAAACCTGGAAATACCCCAGAATCAGCTCTGATATATAGGAGATTTAACCTTTTATTATTGGTTGTCATGAAGTAATTCATTAGGAAAACATGTTTTCCTAATGTATTTTTGCCTGTCCAGGCCCTTATAATGTGTGCTAAAGATGTTCAGTTCATAAGAATTCTTACACCTGAACCATTTTGTTAGACTCATTAGCTTAATAGGTAAAAAGCAGTGCCAGAATAATGTTATGACTAGCAGTGTGTTTTTTGAGTACCTGAAGGAACCTAAGGGAAGAATTTTGGAAAGAGTGCATAGATTGGAAGAAGGTGTAGGAAGAAAAGAATGGAGGTGAAATGAGTGTAGCCCGTGCCAAGATGGGTGAGTGTAGAGGAATCATTCTGTAGCTGGAGGGCTGATGGCTAGAGAGAGTCTTCAGGTTTCCTTTGAAAGCAATAGGGGTCCATTATAGCTGCTAGGCTGTGGCAAGATTAAGGTAGCTGTTGAACAAAGCAAAAAGAGAGTAATGTAGGCAGTTCATAGAACTGGAAACCCAAGTGACTCACTAGCAGCTTGGAATAGTTAGGTTAAAACATAGACTTTTACAAAGCAGTCATAATACGAATTTAACAGTGCAACCAAGTGTTGGAAGATAGAAAAATTGTTATATTCAGGTATTGTTGGTGAGACCACAATTGGCATAACCATCTTGGAGAACTGTTTGGAAATAACAGGTACCACTGGCCATATAACATTAGGTAGGAATTGTGTGCTCCCGAGTTTCCTAGGATAGTACCATTCTAAATGTGAAAGAAATACTGAGTAAGCGGTGATTGAGACTGTAGCAAATTTGTCGGAAACCTCTCTTTCAATTAGGAAAAATAACATTTTATGATGGAGTTAAAAAAAAGAACGAGCATTGAATTCCATACAGCTACACGAAGTATGACTGAAAAATGCAGCAATATTTAAAGAAAATGATTGTAATAACAGCCACCTTGTCTTTAACCCCCCTCATGACACTCTCCCCTTCTTTGAACCCACTTATCCCATTGTTCTTGCCACTTTGCGAAGCGGTTCTGGAAGGCTTCTTTCCTGAATGTCTTTGGTTGCACTGTTGTGACTGCCTTGCTGTCCTGCATTGATTCAAAATGTTTACGTTTCATGGCCATTTTAACTCTGGGGAAGAACCAGAAATGGTGTGGTTCAGGGTCCGATGAGTGAGGTGGATGAAGACACTGTAATGCTTTTATACAAGCCTGCTCTTCTGTTGGATGGCACTCAGCAGCAGCATTCACTTGTGTTTTGATTACAGCTGGTAAAGCCAGGCAGGAGCACTTCCTCAACTGTTTCAAAAGTGGCAAAAACAATGGGATAAAGTATTCAAAGTAAGGGGAAGTATTTTGAGGGGGATTAATGGCAATGTGTTTGTTACTGTAATACATCTTTAAAAATTTAAACATTCACAATATATTTTGATCACCCCATGTATATGGACACAGGGAAAACTATTCTTTAAAAAATTTGTTTTGTTACTATATGTGATGCATAGTGATTATGTTTAGCTCGGGGCATTGATACATACACTTATCTTGATCGTGTTTATTCCTTCTGCTCTCACTTCTTGCTCCCCAGATCTCCTCATCTCTACAGAGTCTCTGTTTCTTAACATAACTCTCTTGTTTTGTTCTTTGAAGTATTTATATTTTGGGCTTTCATATTAGAGAAACCAGGCAGTGTTTAACTTTTTGTGACTCACTTATTTCAGTTAGTATTATGGTCTGAAGATTTCCATTTTTCTGCAAACAATTCAAATATATCTCATTGCAAAGCAGTACCTCATTATGTATATGCACCACATTTTCTTTATCAGTTCATCTGTTGATAGTATATGGGCCATATCCATGCTTAATCTGTTGTAATTGTACTGCTGTAAATATGGATATGCATGCGTTTCTGTGTTATGATGAATTGAGACTTTTTAGGAAGATACCAAAAAATGGGTAGTTAAGTCAAATGAGATTCTCTTTTCAGTTTTTTGAGGAATCACCATACTGATTTTCATAGTGGTTGTACTAGTTTATTCTTCTGGCAACAATGTAGGAAGATTTCTTTTGTCCCACAATCTGGCAGCTTTTGTTGTTTTTTGAGTCTTGATAATGACCTATCTTATTGGAGTAAGTTGGACTCTCAGTGTTGTTTTAACTTCCATTTTTCTGATGGCCAAAGATACGGAACATTTTTTCCTGTGTATTTACTGATTATTTGTATTTATTTTTCTGAGACATGTCTATTAAATTAGGTTGTTCATTTTCTGATTGGATCTTTTATTTTGATATTCTGATTTTTTCTTTTTTCTTTTAGTTTGTCCTGTATTCTAGAAATTTGTCCTTTGTCTGAAGAGTAGCTGGCAAAATTTTTTCCCATTCTGTAGGTCGTCTTCAGTCTATTCGTTGCTTCTTTTGGTGTGCAGAAGCTTCTTAATTTGATATTTCATTTGTTGATTCTCAGGATTCTATTCAGAAGTCTTTGTCTATACCTATGTTTTCAGGAGTTTTACCAACATTTTCTTCCAGCAAATACAGTTTCAGTTTTTAAATATAGGTGTTTCATTGTTGAATTTGATTTTAGTGCAGGGTGAGTGATGTGAATCTGGATTCATTCTTTTTTTTTTGTTTTTTATTGGTACCGGGGATCGAACTCACAACCGTGTGCTTGCAAGGCAGGTGCTTATGCTGCTGAGCAAAATCCCCTGGATTCATTCTTTTGAGTGTGGATAAGTAGTTTTCCCAGCACTATTTGTTTAAGAGATGATATTTTCTCCACTGTATATTATTGTCTCCTTTATAAAAAATCAGATGACTGAAAGTGCTTGGGATTGTTTCTGTATCCTCTGTTCTGTTGTCAAAGTGTCTGTTTTTGTGAAATACTGTTGTAGACAGTTAAGCTAGGCAGAATACTGTAGGCAGTCAGATAGGATTAGGCCCTCAAGAGAGCCAGGACGAAGATGAAACACATTTCAGTTGTGACCAGAGACACAGGCCTCAAGATAAAGATGAAATGACTAGGCTTGTAAACTTCCTCAAAGAACAAACTTTAGACCTAATAAAGCCTAGATAGACATTGGTCAACCTGGTAGGTAACCAGGACCTCTCTGAACCCATCATTTCTTAGAAAAACTGTGTTCTTTCCATGCACCTTACATGACTTGTTTCCCCACTAAATTACTATTACCTAAGTGACTATACTTGTATCCTTATAGGGTTAATCATAGCTGTAACCCTTGTTGTACCCATATGGGTTTTGTGCTATGAAATTTGCCTGTAAAGTATGGTTGTTGGCAAACCATTTGTGTGCCCTCCTGTGCCTGGAATAGAGCTTTTTATCCTCTCGATAAATATCTTCTACGTATGCCTCCATTGTTCCTAGAATTCATTCTTCAGCTTTTAGAGAACAGTGTATCAAACACCTGGCAAGTTGAAAGTTATAATATTTATCTCATATCCTATTTGGAGGTTCTGATATCACCCCTGTAGCAGTACCATGCACTTTTAACTATTTTAGCTTCGTAGTATAACTTTAAATCTGGCGTTGTAATACCTCCTTCCTTATTCTTGTTGTCCAGGTTTGCTTTGGCTATTATTCTCTTCTGGTTCTGTAAAATTTTAGAATGATTTTTCTTGTTCTGGGAGAAAGCTGATGATATGTTTTTAAAGGGAAGTGCATTCATCCAGATATCATTTTAGATAATATGGCCATTTTGATGCATTTGTTTTGTGTATCCAAGAACAGGGATGTCTTTTCATTTTCTAATGTCCTCTTCAGTCTGTTTTTCAGAGTAATATAATTTTTGTTATAGAACTCTTCTACTTTCTTAGTTCAGTTAAGTCTTAGATAGTTTTTTATTTTTATTTTTTTGGTACCAGGGTTTGAACTCATGGTCTTGCACTTGGCAGGCAAGCGGTGGCCCCTGGATAGTTCATGTTTATGCAGCTGCTGTGTGAATGGGTTTATCTGATTTCTTTCTCAGTGGCTTCATTCTTTGTGTATAGGTAGAGACACTTTTTTTTTTCTGTGTTTATTTTGTATCCTGCCACTTTGCTGAATTTATTAGTCTTACAAGTCTTCTGGTGGAGTTTTTTGGAACCTCTAGTCACTGGTGGTGAACTTGTGGCATGTGTGCTGCAGCAGTTGTTATCACTGACAGCTCTAGAATGTTTGTCATCGCTGCTCTATGTGAAGGATCATATTATTTGCAAATAAGAACAATGGAATTTCTTACTTTCCTATTCTAGTTCCTTTTTTTTTCTTTCTTTTATATGATTGTTGTGACTAAAAGTTTCTGGGATGCATCGACAGGAGCAGTAAGAGTGACACCCTTGTCTTATTCTGACTTTGAGAGAAACTTTCAAGGATTTCCCTGTTTAGTGTGATACTGATAGTGGGCTTGTCATAGATGGCTCTTATTGTAAGGTGAGGATCACCTACATGAAGTTTTGACAAGATTTTAACTCTGAATAGACACTGGATTTCATCAAAGCCTTTTATATTTAAATTTTAAATTTAAACATTCACTTTATGTTTTGATCACTTCTTGTGTATGTATACAGGGAAACTTAATCTTGAACGAGAACAGAAGTCTTTAGATATGGTGATAATATATATATATATATATATATATATATATATATATATATATATGAATGAAAGCAGTATTGAAATTATGCAAAATATTGTTGCCATCTTTAGCTGCTCAGAAATGTGCTAACCCTGGAAAGTATTATACTGTTTAATAAATTTTTGGGAACCTAAAATTTGAGTTTTAAACTAGGCAGTATTAATGCATTGCTTATTTTATTCCTGACAGTCTTGCCTACTGGGGATATGAAAACCACTGAGCTACTCCTGGTCTAGAGGTATAATATTGTTAAATTTTTAAAGCACTGCAGAACAAATGAACCACCTATGAAGTGGCTTTACTGAACTTATGAAAAATAGATTTCTGGTTCTTTTTCACCTTTAGAATTCTAGCATTTCTCTTTCTGTCCATCACTTGGTTAGTTCTAAAGGGCTGTGAGTTTTTCTTATTTATTTTAGTATTCTCAGTGAACAGAATGTGTTACTTATGAGTGGAGAAAAAATTAATACTGTGTTAATTGTGGATGTAGAAGACCAGAAAGACCAGAAAGAATTTAATCCTCAAAAGTTACACATTACAAGTTAGTTTTCAGCTAAGCAGTTTAGCATTATTTTCAAACATTCTTTTCACTAGCACAATCATTAAAAGAAAGATTATAAAATTGCAAGGCAGAATTTTGCTGGAAAAGTGGAACAGAAAATAGGAGTGAATGAAAAAAAAATCAAGTTATTCTGTACAAATATGCCAAAACAGCATGGAAGTTGGTTTTCTTCTCAGCAAAGTTGTTCTCTACCCATAGGTTACTGCAGATTGTTGGCCCATTGGCAGCAACACAGAAAACTGCTCTTTCCACCCTTTCCAGTACACAGAAAATTTATAGCTGGCACCCATCTTCAAGAAAGCACTGGTTTTATTGAAGTCAAATATTCAGAGTTTTTTTTAAGTAAATACATGAAGGGTCTTCAGAGCTTCTTCCATAATTAAAGAAAACCAAGCAAAGATTCTTTCATACATAACCCTTCACCATATTGTGTGCGAATGAAGATATAGCCAACCCATTTTGCCGGAGTCCAGCTGCAGCAGGGCTAGGGTTTCCCAAAGGTGGACAGGGAGTCGGCGAGTGAGAGACAGAAGACACTGCACACCAGTCTGTGAGTGAATCTGAATCCGCTTTATTTTTTAGAAGCTGGAATATATATTTGCTAACCTTGGCAGCAACCCCCAGCCCCAAGCAGGAAGCGCCCCAGGCTTAGGGCCAG
>PVLA01007550.1:0-103241 GCA_004027455.1 Hydrochoerus hydrochaeris | reverse complement strand
ATCTAGTACAGGTAGAATGACTGGAACAGAATATAATACATCTAAACAGAGTAGTGTGAGTAATGTGGGTTTTAAATCCTCATGCACTATTAACAATATAGTGTATCAAGGCCATCTCTGTTAGAGATTCTAGTTATCCTTCTCTGCCTCGTTTCTGCTATGCTATTTTTCTGCCTTTGTCTAGTTTTTTCTTTCATTCTACTGCCTACCCTCCTCATTGAGGCCTTTCTGCCACTGTTCCTAAAATCCTGGTATTGTTTTCCTCTCTCTGTAGAATGTCCTTCAGTATTCTCTGTAGGGTTGGATTGGTGGTCACAAACTCCCCCAGTTCCTCCTTGTCATGGAAGCATCTTGTTTCTCCATTAATTTCTAGTGACAGTTTTGCAGAGTACATCAATCTGGGCTGGAGGTTATTTTCTTTCACGGAATACTTGAATTTCATGGACTACCTCGCTCCAAGCTCTTCTTGATCTGATGGTCTGTGTGGAGAAGTCAGCTGTGACCCTTGATGGGCTTACCTTTATAGGTAATCTGTTTCTTTTCTCTGATGGCTTTTAATATTCTGTTTTTATATTGAATTTCTGGTATCTTGATTATTACATGTCTGGGTGTAGCTCTGTTTTGGTTGGAGGTGGCTGGAGTTCAGTATGCCTCACATAACTGAATGTCATTTTCTTTTCTCATGCTTGGGAAGTTTTCCTTAATTATTTCCATGAATAGCCTTTGTAGTTCACCTGTATGTATTCCTGCTTCTTCATTCACATTTCGTGTTCTTATATTGTAGATTTTCTTGTCATCTTCTAGGTTTTGTATTGTTACTGCCTGTTTCCTTATTATTTTTAAGATATCTTGCCTTTCATGATCACACATCGCAAACTTGTCTTCAAGTTTTGATAGTCTATCCTTAGTTTCTTTTAAGGAGTTTGCCAGTTTTCAATGAGTTTTTAATTTCCTGGTAGTCTCTTTGAATCTGCCTCATGTATTCTATATTTTCTTTATATTCTTTAATGAATGTTTCTCTCCTTTTTTTGTGTTCCTTCTTCCATTTGTATCTTCCTGAGAGATGCTTCCTGAGAGCATTCCTTTTATTACTCTACTCACATCTTGCTTTACCTGATTTAATATCTCAGTTTTGAGTTTGTATGCAAGGTCCCGAAGATATCTCTTAATGTCCATTGAAGTCATGTCTGATGATGCATGTTTGCTGCCCTCAGTCTCCCTTGTTTTTCCCTCTCCTGGATCAGGGCTCTCAGGGTTCTGGGCTGGGGGCCATCTCCTGCCTCTCTCTCCCGTCATGGCCCTGGCTTCCTCCACACAGGTTACAGTGCAGGTCCCAGCCCCCTTCCCTGTTGGCCACATTTCCTCCAAAGCACGCTGGCAGGGACCTCTGCCCTCTCCTGTCTGCTCTTGTCACTGAGGTGTAAGCAAGGGCTGCATATGCCTGCCCCTCCCTACCCGGCCAGCCATACTTCAGGGGCCTTCACCAGGTTAGTGTGTGCCAGACACAGGGAATCGATTTGGGACGGCTCATTGGGTCCTGGCCAAGGGCACGGCCCAGTCCAAGAAAATCCCATGAATCTGCTCTGGGGAGGGAGCAATCAACTGAAGTCACTGTCGCTCCCAGTTCATACTCCTCTTGCCCGATTCCAACATGTCACTCATTTGATCACGTCCTTCCCGTGGTGGTGGGGATGTCATTCCCAGCACTGACCGTGGATTAAAGAAGGTCCCTTCACCGGCTCAGCTCTCCATTGGGCTCACCAACCCCCGACTTCAGCACTGCTGTGGTTCCTATGTGTGGCCACGGGAATGAGTTTGGGTGGCTCTGCTGGCTGGCGCAGATTCAAGCTTGTGCAAATTCAGGCAGGCACAAACTTGGCAGGTCACTGCGAAAACACTGTGTCCCGTAATTTTTAGCTGTTTCAGTTGTAGTACCAATGTATTTGACGAGCTTTTTTACATTTTTTTAATTTCTTCCTGTGTCAAGAGGATCCATCTCCCTCTGTCTGGGTCTCTCCAGGGTGTTTTATTCTGGCATATGAGTTGTTTCTCCCAGGAGGCTTTGTATTTTGTTGCTCACTGATCAACCATCTTGACTTCTCTCCCTCTTCTATATTTTAAACCATGTATATCTGTATTTTGAGAGTTTAATGAAAGGTTAAGTACTTTAAACCCTTTATGTTTTATTTTTTAAAGGATTAGGTTTTTCACTTAAATATTACTTACCAGTCGCCATGACAACAACATTATCTCTTCTTTCTTCCAAAACAGAATAAATAACTTTCCACTGAACCCTTAAAGGTAAAAAGCAAAAAGCTATTTTGTTTTATTAATGATAAACTCAAACAATAAGTTGAAACTCATCTAATTTTTTCCTTTCACTAATGGAATTTCATTTCTAATTCTGCATTTCATATAAACATATACACACACTAGCATTTTGCAACAAGAATCCCTATTAATCAACTTCCCACTCAGGCTTGCTGAAGAATTAGGAGTTTAAACTGGGCATGGTGGCACATGCCTGCAATCCCAGCACTCAGGAGACTGAGATGGGAGGATCATTCCAAGTTTGAGACCAGCCTGGACTACAAAGTGAGTTCAAGGTCAGCCTGAACTGCATAGCAAGAACTTGTCTCAAAAAGACAAAAAAAAAAAAAAAAAAAACAGAATTAGGAGTTTACATCACATTGTATGTATTAAATTTTATTACATATAGTTACAATATAAAATAAGTTTCAAGCTTCATGCTAGATTTCCAAAAGAATCAATTATTTAAATTAAATAAGAGAAACACTGTAAGAGTAAAATGAGAGAACTTTTGGGGTAATGGTAATGTTCTGCATCTTGATAAGGACTTAAGATACATGAGTGTGTGCTTGTATACTTGAGATATGCAAACATTCATTTAAGGTTTATACATTTCTTGTATGCAAATTTTACAAAAAAAGTACACATAAATATTTAACTCTAGTTAACAATTTATACACTGAAGTACTTAGGGGGAAGTGTAATGATGCCCAAAATGGACCCTGAAATGCATTTGAATATTCTGACAGACTATAATGATATCACGTTGCTACCACTGAATAGATCATTTATTTTTTTCCCCTGTGAAAAAAATACTAAAATATGTAATTTAATTAACTGAGATCATACTCACGGTTTAAAACTATGATGGCCAAAATAAGTCTTGAGGCAAATAACTTGATTTGCATTGGGTTCTGGCAAAAAATGGTCTTAAAAAAATGAAATTGACATTTATGTTCAAATAGAAATACACTAGATAAAAGGAATGAAAGAAGTTTATTTCACTAGCTTTTTTTTTTTTACAAGAAATAATGGTAAGTAACAGAAGTTAATGTTTCCTTTTCATTTTAACCCAATTTGATGCTCTGTTAGTCATTACCCTAGGACTACTACTAAATTTTAAAATTTTGTTGTAGTTCACATTTTACCAGCACCATAAAATATTGATAGAATCAACTATACTTCTTAGATTTTTTACTTCTAAATGAAATAGTAATATACCAATCCAATTTTATAATATAGCCAACTTCCAATTAATGATAATCAGATATTACGTTAATGTCACAAAATCAAAATCTTCATTTTAGTTACCTAAGCCTGGTTAACTAAACTTAGCTATATCAATTTAATGAACTAAATCCAATTTAGTTAGGTAAACACACCTACCTAAATTCTGACCAAAATTCTAACTGCAGAGTACAGCAAAGTTACTATGTTACCTCTACTCACATGATTTTTTTCACTGTCCATGTTTAGGTCCAAAAATTCATGAGTGGCAAAGGAAGGCAAAAAAGGAATGTCATCACTAAATAATTTAAAGCTAATTACTATGCTTTTCAACTTCAACACTTCTAAATACAAAACTAGTTTCAGACAAATTATGACTGTATTTAATATAAGAAAGGACAAATTATCAATATATTCATATATACTTTCCACCTATACAGTGTTTAATTCCACACTGTCAAGATGAAGTCTTACTCTAATATGAGTTCCACAAAAGATCCTCTGATTTGCCATAATTTTTTCACTTAATGAAAAGTTCAGCACATCCTTTATTATATTAACATAAAACCTAAAAATTAGGCCATTTTTCTCCTTTAAAATAAATTATTTGTTTAAATAATAAATTCCTGAAGAACAGATGCTACATATCCATGTCCTTTGTGATGATCTTTAATATTCACTAAATGATTTCATGACTACAATTAAGACCAAAACAAAATTTATAATTCAGAATGAAAACTTTTACAGATTCACTGAATGACAGATTTTCATTACTTGTTTTCAGATATAGTAAGATTGTGCTTCATAAATAGGACAGCACTAAGGAATTTAAAAGGAAGTTTATAGGACTAAATAATAAATTAGTTAAAGGCATCACAGGCCCCAACCTTGAAAACACTTTATACCTAGACCATAAACTAAAGGGTCAGTAGGTATCACAAGTGAGTCACAGCAAACACATTTCATTGCTTACCCTCCTCACCTTCTTCTTCCTCGTCAATGGTTTCATTTTTATCTTCATCAGCTTCAACAGGAAGACTCGCATTTCTTTCTGTTTCTGAGCACTTAGAATGAACTGTTTCTGCAGCATCACTATTTAGGTTTTCTAAAGACTGAAAGTTTAAAAGAAATTGTAAAAGGAGAACCACTGACAGTATTGTATCTTTTTTACCAAACACAAGAGAATTATTATTAACATGGCCTACAACTTTGTTCAAAGCTGGCAGCTGTACAAGCAATACCACAAAAGAACATGTGTGTTCTTCTATAAATATGTGCTCCAGAATAGTTTCCAAGGCAAAAGGCCAAAGATGGGATACTTCCAGAATAAACAAGGTTCATTAATAGCATATAATGAACTGCCCTGGGGAAATCTATCATAAATTTTGAATTTGGGTAATTTAAAATATTTTTTTCTTTATTGTACTACAATGTTTTCAATTCCCAAGTGATGAATGTAGGTTTCAATATTTTTTTTGTAATGAGTTTCTTTACATAACACATCAGTCATATTCTTGAGTAAGGATAAGATTTGAACTATAAGCAAATAATAAGTACAGTTTTGGACTTATCCAAAACAAAGTGAAAGATTCAAAAAATTTCAGGAAAGGAGTATTACATATGTGAAATAAAATTATTCATTTTTTTTTACATTTTTAAAATTTTATTTAAAGAGAAGGGGAAAAAAAGCAAAACAGAAAAAAGGGTAGCAACAATATAGAATTCTAAAAGAAAGAAAAAGGAGAATGAGAAAAAGCCCCACTAAGAAATCAGTAATTTATAAATTACGTACTGTCATTCTGGATATAGTAAATTATTCATTTTTAATTTGTCTATATCTTACTTGGTTTTCTCTCCCAACAAAAGATTATCTCAAGAATGTTATGGTATTTCAATTTTATCTATAAACTTTTTACTAAAAAGTGATAAGGAAGACTTTGTTAAGACATAGTTCTCATTTTCTCTTTTCATTAAACCTTATTATTTTTAATTTAAGAATTAAAAAAAAAAAGTGTACTCATTTTAGGCCTGAAGAGAACAAAAAGTGATTCTGCTTCTAATTTTTTTATTCAACTCTACAAACATATTTAGAAAGCACTGCAAAATAAAGCTAATACTGGCAACCAAGTTTTCTTCTAAGAGATTCATTATATATTCTATGTTTGTAGAAGTCCACAAGAATTTTGTCAATATACTACTTGAATAGGACTCCTCAGAGAAATGATTAATCAATAAAGGAATTGTGATTAGCTTATATTTAATAAACATTTAACTGAAAGCCAGGCTTTCTGCTAAGTTCTCAGTGATTCTTTAAATAACAACTGAGCTTCAAAAAGGGTAAGAAAAGTTACATGGTCAATAAAAGGAAAGGACAGACTCAAACCCACATCTAAATTCAGAGTCTATATTCTTAATTTAACTGTAACAGCTACAACTAGGCCTCAAAACTTAAGAATCAATAAATTATTTGCACTTCCTAAAAAGAAAAAAAATCACATCGATACAAAGAAATAAAAAATATGCACAATGGCACATTTGTGTCTTCCTCCATTCTCCCTTTAATTTGGCTAAAATTTTTTTTCAGCATTGGAAATTGAATCCAAAATGTTACTTATACTAACTAAATACAAACTACCAGAGAGCTGCATTCCCAACCTGGCTTTTATTGTCCATTTTTGGTTCATAACACCTGACAAACTACAGGTTGAATAAAGGAGTAAAAAATATATAAATTACATTTTTTACATTAATGTTCACAATAAATTACTGTTCATAATAAAACATTAAAATTGAACGATATAAACTGTTAGAAAATTATACAAAATATTTAAAATCCATAGTAAGAGATACCGAAGAGTGTAATGATTATTGAATATATAAAAGCACAATGAATAAAAGAGGACATATATGAACAAGAAGGGAAACCAATGTCAATATGGAAGGGTTTAATGCTACCTCTATTCCAGAAAATAATTAAAAGAAAGTGATGTAAACAGGAACACAAAACATGTATGCAAAAATCAGTGTACTACTTATAAAATATTACTCATATACCATATAAAGACATAAAGAAATGTGAATTGGAAAACATTTAATACAAAGTTACATAATTGGAAGTAATATTGTGATGGGATCTAGTCTACAATTAAGTAATATTTCAATTAAGTGTCCTTTGGAAAAAATATGAAGTAATGTTTAATAATTTTAAACATACCTTAAGCATCTCCATTTCTAAATCTTCATCACTTTCAATTATATAAGATGATTCTTTTTCATTATCATTGGGAGACAAATGCTTTAAAAAAAAGTATTACAAAATTAATTTCCAGTAATTGATTATCTTCTTTTCTACAAAACAAAGTTTACCATGCTACCCATCTTGAGCCATCTCTCCTCTTCTCTAAATAGATAAATGTACAAATCATATTTATATTTTTATAGGATAGACAGAAGAAAAGTGGGAAGAAGGAATGTAACCAAGAACCAAAGAGAAAGAAAGACAGCTAAAAACTTATACAACTTAGATTAGCAGACTTGAAATAAAATTCCTACTCTAGAGCAAAAAGTGAAAAGTTCAACTATGGATAAACAATGTTAACTGTTGAAAAAATCTGTATGGGTGATGATATACACCTGTAATCCCAGCACTCTGGGAGGCTGAGGAAAGAAGATCACAAGTTTGAGCTCATCTGAGCAAATAAGGCACTTAGGAAAATTCTATCTCAAAATAAAATAAAAAATAAAAATGGCTGGTGATGTAGCTCAGTGCCAAGACTCTAGATTCTACTCCCAGTACCATAAAAAAAAAAGTCAAAAACTGTAATTGTTTTTTACAGCAACTTATTTAAAAATAAAGTTGGTATGACTGCACATCTTTAAATCAAATAGCATCTACATAAATTTAATAAAGTGCCAGATATGTTATTTACTTAGTCTGTTATATAACTTTGGTTATGAGGAATCTTAATAATTTGCCAAGCCTCAGTGCCCAAAAGCATACAAATCCACACAAAGAAATTCACAAAAAAAGATGCCCCCCAAAACGCCTAACACTTAAAATGAAATAAGATAAAGAAATATAGTCTTAATCTGCAAATGGTAGGTTAAAAAAGTTTAAAATAAAGTTTTTACAAAGAGAAATTAGTTTACTCTTTAGATAAGGTCTTTAGTGACTAAAGGAAAAATGCTACTAATTATCATAATAAATGCTAATAACTGGTCTGGAAGGCAAGTTATGAAATCATGATCATAATTCTATACTATATGAAACACATAATTTTGAAAGTATATATCTAACAAGAAATTTTTGGAAAATTAAAGTGTAACAGATGTTAGCAAAAGAGAGTACTTAATGAAGAGTACTTTGCAAATGCTTTGAGAATATTCTGTAAACAATTTTAAAACAAAATGCATTCACAGACTAATGGAAAGGGTTACTAATACAATTACCAAAACAGAGAATTTCTCCATTAGAAATTTTGTTTCTGTTACAAAAGTGGGAAAATACAATTAAAATGGCTTTCAAAATCTAAACATTTATTGCAAGAAATTGTAAAATTCTAGACAATATGAGCATCTTAACTCATTTCTACTAATGAAAAAACAAGTAAAATTTAGAAATTAAGAAAAAAATAAGTTACTGACTCTCCAGATGACTGTAAGAACTAGTGTTAAGCAAAAACATCAGGTAATTATTTTTAAAAAAGCTTCTCATCCTAACAAGAATTTCTGTATGAGAAAATAAAAGCTACCTCCAAAGAATCAAGTTTAAAAAGTGAATACTAGCATAAATGCAACAAATTAAAAAAAGCAGACATATCTACTATATGTAATAAATAATAAATAAAAAAGTGTAATAAATAATGAAATAGTAACTTATAATAAATGTCTATTAACACTACAGAATTTTTCAATGCTGTTTATTATATTAAGTAAGGAGTGGCCAACAATGGCTCATAAGCCAAACATGGTCCACTGACTGTCTTTGTAGATAAGATTTTACTGAAAAACAGAAGGCATATTTGTCTTTCACACTACAAAGACAGAATGGACCGCGTGTAGCAGAAAGTGTATGTCCCACAAGGCTTACATTATTTACCATATGCCTCTATAGAAGTTACTATGAGGGTAAAAAGAGTGTATCCACTTTGCTTAGTACCTCAGCAGATTGAAAAGACACATCACTAGAATGTTTTTCTTGAGCCTGCTGTTCCAAAATTTGGAGATCATATTCTGTAATATCTAATGACATCAAACAAGCTCTTTCCATATTTTCTTTCAATTCACTGTCTTTTATTCCATCTTCAAAGTCATCATCCTCATGTTTCATTGCATTTCCAAGTACATCTTCTCCATTATGTTTAATTAAATTATCAAATGTTGCATCCTGTGTTTCAGCTTTAGCTTTGGTAAAAATGTTCTGTTTTCTAGTTTGTTCCTGTTGTTCTCCAGTTTGTTTCTGTTGTTCTCTATCACAAGCTGAATCCTCCAATGATAGCAAGTAAACATTATTGTGGGGCCTCAGTTCAGGCTTAGCACTAGTAGAGGCAAATATCATCTTCCTCAGTGAATACAGATTTTCTGAAATATTCTTCAATATTATAGGAACCCTATAAAATTTTTAAGATTAAAGTTTAATTACATTAACTATAAGGACAAGTTTAAAAGCTTTTTAATAAATAAAAGGTTTCTAAAACCACTTAGAAGGCTCGTTGGATTACACCTGCCCTTTATGCCTCATGTCCCATAAGAGCAGATAGTTACTCTCTAGTACAGGTAGAAACTGCTACATCCAGGCATTGATTTGCATCCTCACAAAGAATTAGTCATATTTGATCCCAAACTGTTCATGCCAGCTATATTATTTTTTGTAATTAATTTAATTAAATGTAAAGTAAATCAATGAAAGGTAACAAATAATATAAAATTTGGCACTGAACACAAGGAAACTTAGCACACTTTCTTTTTTAAAAAAGTTACTTGAGGACCAGAGATACAGCTCAGCAGCACAGTACCTGGCTGGCAAGCATGAGGTCATGAGTTCAACCCCTGGTACCAAAAAAATAAAATAAAATAAATTTAAAAAGTTATTTGATCAACTGTAGTCAAATAAGTAAAAAGTATAAAGAAAAAAATCACAAAAATTTCAGGAATGCTCCATTCAGATTGCTTCAAATGTCATAATTTTTCATTCCATTTTAAAGAAACTGAGAGTAGAAATTGTAAACAATGTGAGTATAGCATAAAGAAGATACATTCTGCAGTACTCCAATCAGCAGCCTACATTTAATAAATGAGCACTGATGTGGATCAAAATATTCAGAACACAGATTAATACTGATTGCGTACTTTGTCACTCAGTCTGAGGTGTGCAGAGAAACAGAGAAGGCAAAAGATTAGAGAGGCCTTTAATGTGGGCACAGGAGAGTTAAAAAGAAATATAAATGCTTTCAGCAAGAACAAAGAAATGGAGCTACTTTTATCAGTTCTGGCTGGGGGAGGAGTTTGGGAGGTGGGCAAAATGACATATTAACACCTGATTTGAAGGAGCATCTGCCTGTGCAAAACAGGAAACAGAACAATTTACTGGGGTTTGGGGGCTGAGGCTTGGGTGATTGTGGAGTCTTGGGATTGGGAAGGGCTCAGTACATGTGCTAAAAGGGAGCAGGAGGTTTATCTCTGGAATGAGAAGGAGAACACAGAAGTTACTCTTGGAGAGGTAAGTTGCTTCTCTGGGTCCAGTAACAAGTTGGGTGAATGTCATGTTACAGATATTTAAGCCCAAGGCTAGCAGAATCTATCATTCCCATCTTTTTGATTTATGGGTGAGCAGGGGCAGCATTCATCTTAGACTGCTTCCTGATGGAAAGGGGTGTCGTGGTGGGGGCTGTAGTAGTTGTTGGGATGATGGGTTAGGCCCACACAGAAGCTAGTGCCAGGGATCTCAGCCAGGATAAATATGTTCAGTTAAAAGAAAAAGTTTATGATCCAATATTTTACCTAACTTTTCATTACTGAAAAGTCTCAAATGCAATAGTTTTTACACTGTAGTTTGAAAATTATACTTTTACATCTTCAAAAATGTACAAAATGAACACATATTCTTTAAAATATGAAAAAATGTTTTCCATCAGTAGGCAAATAAAACAAATGAGAAGATACAGCACTCATACGAAGAAATGGCATATGAATTATATTTAATTCAACTGAAGTTGTTAATATGCAAAGTTTTAACTAAATGCCATTAAATGGCAGTACAGTATAGTCACTAACCCTGATCAATCATAATGGAAAACCACTCTAGAATATAAAATAAGACACACTATCTTGCCTACTAGTTATAGGTCTCATTAAAGCAATTTTTTAGGTACTTCATAAAATCTTAAATTAGAAATGGTAAAGGGAGGACAATGAGTAGAAAGACATGTTCAACCATGTAATTATTGCTTTTTAGGTTTTCTAAATTTTCAGTATTTAAAATCAATAATAAAATCTCAAAAGCTTTTTAAAATATTATATTAACGATTCCAATAAAGATTTGCTTTGACATGCTAATAAACTACCAATAAGCTGGGTCATTTCAAGAGTTATTTCCACAGTATTCCAAGTTGAGCTCAAGTTTAAGTAGCAAATCCACATTAACACAAACAAAATCAAGAGCAAAATTAAATTCAAAAACTAAAACCACAGCAGCTTTTGTATTTTAAAATTTTGTAAATAATAAAGAATATTTAGCATTATACACAGCTATTTAACTATAAGAACCTTGTACATATAGAATTTTGGTATGAAGACAGTTCATTACCTGTATAGAGAATGCCATTAACTTATAAACACAGCAATAGTGGCACATATCTACTCACAAAGTTGCTAAGAATTCATTGATCCTTCACTAACATTAGAGGATAACATGTTTCATATAAGATAGCTAATATTCACTCTCAACAAATATCAAAGGGCTTTCCTGCTTTCTTCAATGAGGCATAGAGAACATTTCCTACTTTTTTAGGATTGTTATGGGTATACCAGTTGACTGCAGACAGCTTTAGCTCTCATCAGAATATAAGGTACAATGACAAGAGTACAACAGATATATACTATATTTAAATCAATGATTAAGCAATACTTTATTCAGTGAACTCTCAGAGTCCACTAAGCATAAAGCTGTTTTATTCTGCTGTAAAACTACAAGTGCTCTATTTTAAGAATTCCTGGTTCTTTGACAGAGGCATGGCAGTGTATGCCTATAATCCAAGTTATTTGGCAAGCAGAGGTAGGACGATCTCAAACTCAAGGCCAGCCTAGGAAATTTAGTGAGATCATGTCCCAGATATAAAAATAAAAAGGACAAGGAATGTACTCCTGGGCTCCCTAATACAATCTCTTTAAAAAAAAAAAAAAAAAAAAGCCCATTCCTTCACAGATTGCCAGCTGTCACTTTCAGTTGCTGTCATGCACATTTCACTACTTACTCCTGTCATTTTCATTTTAATCAGATACCCAAACTTTTCAAATTGTATCTGTAAAAAAATCAAAAGTACTCTGAAGGTGTCCATGCACTCTACTGGAAATGTAGAAAGTAAGTCTGAATACAAGCTTATGGCACATAATCTGACTGTTGAAAGTCCTTTTTTGTTCTCTTCCAGGATTCTGAGGTATGATTTAAATATGTTAGGGTTTACAATAGACTTATTGCAAAAAACATAAAAGATTTGACTAGTTCTTGTCTATACACTAAAACTTTACAAGACACAGTATTTCCCTCTCCCACATTTTAAGAAAACGTATTTAGCTTTGATATTATGAAGCAAATCATATGTAATTTACACTAGGTATATATTTTAATTGCTAGTACATATTTCTGAAATGTCAAATAAAAATCACATAAAAAGTGATTTTTCTAATTTCATAGAAAAATGTAAAAATTAGTAGAAAACAGCTTTAATAATACCTTTTCCACATGAAAGTTACACCTTTTAAAAATTCTCAGTTACACAAAAATTACTAAAACAAATTGGTAGAGGGAAAAAAATTATGTTAAGAGCTGAAAATTCTATACCACTTTGTTAAATCTTTCAATCAAAATCCATAACAAATCTCATCCAAAAAAGAATACATTAACATTGTATTTTCTCATATGACTAAATGACATATGAATTACATTTAATTCTACATAATGTATTACATTTTTAATCCAACTAACTTCTCAATTTCTAAAAAGTATTCTTTGCCTCAGAATTATATCATCACATTGTAATTGTTCACTGTTCAAGAACATTCCTGCTTTTAGAGATTTAACAACGAAGTCACTCAGTAATTAAGACCAGGGAAAGGTCTGGTTCCAAGAAGAGTGAGCTATATATGACCCATAATCCAAGTTCTATTAATATGTGAAGAATATTTGGTCCAGATATCTCAAGTTATCTAGTGCTTCAGCTATAAACAATTTTTAAGCTTTGTCTTTTGTTGTAGTAATGTACTCTAGGTAAAATAAAGAGTAACCCCACAAAAAATGAAGCTAGTAAATATAAAACTTGCTTTTATTTATAGACTTCAACTGACCAAACTATAAAAATAAAGATTGCTCTTAAACAGAAAAAAGTATAACTTGCAACATAAATATTTTCCTTAATGTGTACTTATTGTTTTCAAAAAAGGTATAATATAATTTTTTTCATAAAGCATCCTACAAAGTTCAACAGAAAAACCTAAAACTTTTGGATATACTATTTCATAACTGTAAAGATTTCTCAAATACATAAATCAGTCTGTATGTATATATTCAAGCAACTATGTATGAGTCTACCTTAATGAACAGTTAATTATTCACATACAAGAATAAGAACAAACAACTGATAAAAATTTTAAAAAGAACTGATAAAAATATAATATAAAACCTCTGTGGATTTTCCAATTTTCTGCAAGTGTCAGGAAAATGCTCAGCCAGATCCATCACCTCTCTGGAGATTGCAGTCAACTGATTCTTTATTTCACTAGGTAGAATTTCCTCCCCTGGTGAAAAATCAGTGTTAATTTTTCAAACTACAAAAAAGAAAAATTTCAGCCATTCATTAGATAGTGTAAGTTCAGATTTTCATTGTAATTCCTTAACTGAATTCCAACAAAAAAGGCTTCTTTATTTAATTCCCAAATGACCTCAGCCACTTCCTTTCCTTTCAAATTTTTGCTCTTCAAATAATCTGCACTCATGTATCCCTCAACCTACTGGTTACTGACTTAGCCAGAAGGTAGAAATGAAAATCTGAACCCTTGTGCATTATTTCTATATCAGACATTAATAAAATGACGTAGGCTGCTACTTGACAGAGTTTAGTAAACATAACCTTACCCAAAAGTCAACTCTACATTGCTCTCAATCCTAGGTATCACTAAAATAAAATGCAAGCCTTTATAATCAGTGATCATCTTCCAAATACCTAATTTCACTGTTTCTACTACACCATTCTCCACTAACAGTACAAAACCTGCCCTTCATCCCAAACTCATCCCTTTCTTACAATTTCTTCTAACTACTTTTTTTCAGTTTTATAAAGTTCAGCTCTTCTGAACCCAACACTATGGGTTCTTTGATCCCAGGACTATGTAACCTGTTATTTCTGGTTTCTATAGTTACCCTGTGATCTCAAAATCACATCTGTTATCTGTTGAAGATTTTAGCATATGCTCTACTGTCTTTCCTTCCACAACTATTCCAATAATGATTACTAGGGATTTCAACATTGTATCTCTCACTGATGAGACAAAATACTTGATGCCCAAAATGAAGAAAGGAAAGGTTTATTTAGCTAACACTTTGTGGAGGTTTTAGTCCATAATTTACAGTGCAGCACATGTCAAAGGGCAACAGTTCATGCTGGCAGAAAAGAGCTAAAACAATAAGAACAAAAGAGAAGAGCATGCGAGGCAAGGCTCTTTGTGTCCCTTAAATTGTATGTAGGCACTTACACCCATAATCCCATGAGCCAATCACAAATTCTAAACACAAAACATAATATTCTGTCCCTGACCCCCAGAGATTCATGCACATCCCTTCATGCAAAATGCATTTTAGTCCATCTCTACGAGTTGCCAAAGTCCCAGAGTCAGCACGGTTGAAAAATCCACAATCCAAGGCAAACTCTTAGCTGTGAGCCCGTATAAAAATAAAAAGCTAAACACTTTCATCATTCAATAGCATGAGATTAATATTACCATTCCAAAAAAGTACAAATGAGAATACAAAGGATTGGGACCAAAGCAAGTCCAAAATCTGGCAGAACAAACACTAAGTCTTATAGTTCCATGCAGAACATTTGAAACAATATGTGATAAGTTATAAGCTCCAAAAGGCTGTGTGACCCTACCCTTGTGGCACTTGCAGTGGTTATAGCTACCAGGACTTCTCTCTTGGGCCCACTCTACTCAGTGCTTGCAGTTTTCTCTAGATGATCCACGTTCTGGCTTTTCCAAACTTGTGGCATCTCCACTACACCTTTGGCTTCACCCTCACAGCTTCACACTCTACCCTCTTAGAGGCACCTGCCAGGCCTCTTAGGTCTCTTCTGAAATCTGGATGGAAGCCTATTTAACCTCAGAATTCTTTCATTCTGCATGCACCTAAAACTAGTGCCATGTGGATGATGCCAAGGTCTTCTGCCAGCTGGAACAGCAGCCAGGCTTTCTTCTTCCTTGGCTACAGGTCCAAGTGCCTGAATCACTAAGCACTCTGAATCCAATTTGGAGGAACAAATTATCTAGGCTGCCACCATTCTTGAACCTGATGCAGCCGCAAGCAATTTGGAACCTGGTGTGGCCACCATCCCCATTGTGAAACATAATGTGGCTACTGTCATTCTGGAACATAGTGCTCTGCAGCTTTCTCCTCAAAGCAAAGTCTTACACTTTTGTGGTTTTTGAGACTGTAAAGGATGGAGGCTTGCTGCTTCTTGTGATACCCTCAGGCCATCTTCTTATAATCTCTTGTTCTTTCTCAGCAATCAGTATCTCCTCAGCTCTGTCTTTGTAGTTCACAGCTGTAAACCTTCCTTGCTGGGCAAACTCACATTTTAAATCATCCTACTAGGCTCTCTGCTCTTAATTTGCAACACAGATCTGGCTAAAAGCTGCCAATAATAGCCATGTCACCATCTCAACATTCAACTGCCTTAAAAATTTTTTTTGCCAGATTCATTAGGCTGCCAACCTTAATCTTAGTTTCAGGCAAAATCTCTGGACATGAGCAAAATGCAGACAAAACTTTTTGCCAAGCCATAACATATATCATCTGAACTCTAGCAGCCAATGCAGTCCTTCTTCCCAGAAGAAACTTCCCAAGCCTGTTCTTTACTGACAAGATTTCTATCAGCATTCTGGTCTTTAGAGCTCTGACCAGAATCTCCCATACAGAACAGACTAAAGTGTTCCAACTCTGCTCTTTCAGGTGACATCTCTGAACCTATCCAAAGTCTTCTCACAAGCCATCCCCAAAGGCTCTTGAAAAACATGATCAGATACAGTCAAAGCAATGATCCCATTTCTGGTACCAAATTCTGTGTTAGGTACCGTTCTCTCACTGCTGAAACAAAATACCTGGCACCCAAAATGAAGAAAGGAAAGGTTCATGTAGCTAACAGTTTGTGGAGGTTTCAGTCCATAATCTGCTGGGTCCAGGGCAGGGTGGCTCATGGCACAGAGAAAAAATTCATGGCAGCAGAAAACAGCCAAAACAAGAAGCAAAAAAGGAGGAATGTGCTAAAGAAAACTCTTTCTGTCCCTTATATTGTATGTAGTCTACCCACCCTAGTGGGAGTATAGCATTCACACCCATAATCCCAGTATTGGACCATGAATCAATCACAAACTCTATAAGTCTGTGTGCATGACTGCATAAGGATTTAGGGGGACATCCAGATACAAATCATAACAAAGACTCAGAGAGGTGTTCCTCAAAGTGTGCCTCTTTCTATTCCTTGACCCTTCCATTTCCAAAAATCTTTTCCTTAACTAGTGTTAGTCACTCATTCCCACAATTATACCCTTGATCTTACAATTACCTAATAAAAATCACCACTTCAATACTTCAATTGTAAATATTCCATAATCCCCGAACACCAGCATGCCTTTCCTTCCAATTTATTTTCCCAATACAATTCTTTGGTATTGTCAGAAACAAATCCGTTGCCCCTACCATTTTCTTATCCATTAATCTCTGTGTTTCCACTATGTACCATTCTTTACTTTCCTTTCTTGTCTACATTATGATAACCATTGCTTTGATAAACAGATTTTCAACTCCCTGGCTTTTCCTCACCATGCATGGAAAGAGAGCCAAAATTTCTAATTCAACCCACCTTTCTGCTGATTTGATGCCTACATCCAAGCAGGTAAATGTTCAGTTGAAAATAAAAAACAATGATGATTTGAGTTTAAACTCATGAGACATTTCAAATGAACCCTCTACAATTAATCCACAGTTTCCACTCTTAAAATAACTGTTTCACACCTATTCCTTTCTTGTTGAGCTTCAAACACCTGCTCTTCCTTTTATTCAGGCAATAGCCTCACCTCTAATTCCATAAAGATAATAGAAACAATAATGAGAATTACCTCATCTTCCTATCTTCCAATCTTTAGTCTGCATTCATATCTCTAGTTCTATTTACAGCAAAATCCCTTGAAATAGTTATCTGCAATCAATCTCAAATTGTGTGCTACCATTTTCTCCTAAACCAATTCCAACTAAATTTTCAGTACAGCAAAGCTGACATTCGGAAGGTTACTAATGACCTGAACTCTATCAAACCTAATTGTTGATAACAGATCCTCATCTTACTTGAACTCTCAGAAAACTTCAAAACTGCTAACAATCCCCCACCCACACCCACAATGAAATAATTTTCTTCACTTCTAAATACTACTGCCCTGTGCTTCTTGATTACTGACCTCACTTCTCTTTGTTATTTTCTCATCTTTCTGACCTCTACTCACTGGTGTACCCTTAACGTCAATAGTCAATATCTCTGTAGTTCTTGATTTCATTCATTTATTCCTTTTTTTTTCTTTTCTTTTCTTGTTTTGTTTTGTTTTATTGTAATGAGAATTGAACACAGGGGCCTCATGCATGCTAGGAAAACACTCTGCCACTGAACTATATCCTGAGCCCTCAAACACTCCCTATTTTACATTTTTTAGTTTCACTACTTTGAACTACTATCTGTATGCTTGCAATTCCCAAACATCTGCAACCCAACTACTTCCCTCAACTCAGAATCACATTTCCAACTAAGATATCTTCTTAGATAACAAACTCATTTAAAATACATCAGGCCAACCCTGAAATCTAGGTTTTTCTCACTTAAACCTATTCTTCCAATAATCTTCCACTAAAAATATATCCAGCTGATTCAAGGAAAGTACCTTGATTGTTCTATCAGTATCTGTATCCATCACTAAGAATTCACCTGCAAATCCTTGAAAATATCTAAAGAATTTACCGTCTCTACTTCTGATGCCATTATCTTAATCCAAACAATCATTATCTTTTGCCTGGACAATCAAAATAGCTTTATTACTGCTTGCCAAACACTTGTACTCATACAGCAGCCAGAAAAACACTTTCAAAATAAAATTTTAATCATATCATTCTTCTGCTCCTCACCCTCTAAGGTTTTCCCATCACCTATCACCACAGTAATTTGTATTAATAAAACGTGGAGTCAGCATACAATGCTCTAAATGATTGGCTCGAGCCATTTTTCTAATCTTATTTCCTACCACTTTTATCCCTGTTCATTTTTCTTCAGTTAGACTCGTCCTTTAAACAAGGTAACCAATCACCTTGAGAGGTTTTGCACTTTCCTCTAAGTGTGCAAATTCTTCCTTCAGGTATCTACATAGCTTGTTCCTTTATTACTCAAATGAAATGAAGAGACTTGGGCTGTTTTTTCAATGAGTTTTCTCTAGTACCCATAACAATACCTGATATATAATAAGCACTCAACAAATATGTGTCATTTGAATCAATAATATTCCTTTTCCAAGCTTTAAAAAAAGGTTGTTCATGCACACTTAGCATTCCATTCCTTAGATTTAACACAACCCTCTATTCACACTAATATGATCTCCACCCACATCATTCCACTACTTCTCTCTTGCTGTGATTACAGCTGCTTCTTGTTTCCAAAGCCTCTGGACACTTTTTTTGTTTGTTTAGTAGCATATGCTCTTTCAGTCAATCAGTAAAGCTACCAGAGTGAAAAATTAGAAATAATTGCCACATTGCTGAATATAATATATAAATATAGGTCCTTTGAATTTAAAACAGCTGATAAAATCTTCCTGGATGGAACACATTCTTGTCTTGGCTTCCTGAATAACATACTTCCTCATGTCCTCCTATGCCTATGGCAACTCCTATGATGGTCTCAGCCTCCATATAAATATTAGACACAAGAGTTCTACAAAACTCATAGTTCCTAACTCATCTCCAACTCCAACTGGCCTCAGAGACATAACCAAGATAGCTAAATGTCCACAGGCTACATTCCCTTTGCTAACTTAAAGCTTGGTCTCCTATAACATACCTAAAATCAACTATATACCTCCTCATCCATGAATCTTTCTCTTTCTTATCAATGTTTTTCCATTCCTATTGCTTTGCCACAAGTAACACACCTAAAATTCTAATCCATGACTGATGGATCTCACCTTAATATCAACACTGGTTTGACATTCAAGAAGGTGTAATAAGCAAGTTGCTGCCACCACACCACAACCCAGTGACAACCATTTCCCAATTCCAAGCTAGCTTTACATTTTGCTTCTCCTTGATAGCAAAAGCTATATTAACTGACCCAATCATACACAACCAATGCTCAGGGAGAAAAGGTAAGCATAGAGGGCCAGATCCTAAAGAAAAAAGACTTTCCACCCAGACTGACATACTCTGTAAAACTGTCCTTCAAAATGGATGGAGAAATAAGATACTTCCATGACAAAGAACAGCTGAAGAACTTCATGATCACCAAATCAACCCTGCAAAGAATACTGAAAGTCATTCTAGATACACACAGGAAAAAACCACTAAGCAAGACAGACAAACAGAATGGAAAATTAAGATACAACATCAGAAAGATAACGTCAGCAATAAACCAATATATGATAGTTATAACCATTAATGTAAATGGCCTCAATTCACCAATTAAAAGAAACAGACTGGCAGAACGGATCAAGAAACAACGTGCAACCATATGCTGTCTACAAGAAATCCATCTAACCCAAAAGGAAACTCATAGACTGAAAGTCAAAGGATGGAAAACAATACTCCATGCGAAAGGATCTCAAACAAACAAACAAACAAACAAAGCAGGGATAGCTATTCTGTTTGCAGACCATGTGAACTTCAAAGCAAGAATGGTTCACAGAGATAAAGAAGGTCACTACATACCAGTTAGGGGAAAAATGCAAAACAAAGAGATAACAATCTTAAATATATATGCACCAAATTCCAGACCACCCAGCTACACAAAGCAAGCAGTAACAGAAATGAAAAATCAAATAGGGAATAACACAATTATAACAGGAGACCTTAACACACCATTGACACAAAGGGATAGATCAACTAGACAGAAAATCAGCAAAGAAATAACAGAACTGAATCACGCCTGTGAACAAATGGATTTCATAGACATATACAGAGTGTTCCATCCAACAACATCAGAATATACATTCTTCTCAGCAGTACATGGGACAATCTCTAAAATAGACCATATACTGAACCACAGAACAGATTTAAGTAAATGCAAAAGAACTGAAATTATCCCATGCAGGTTATTGGATCATAGCACCATGAAACTAGAAATTAATGATAAAAGTAACTGCAAAAACCCCACAAACACATGGAAATTGAGTAATACATTCTTGAGCAATCAGTGGGTCACAGAGGAAATTAAAGAAGAAATTAAACAATATCTACAAGCAAACAAAAATACAAATACAACTTACCGGAACCTGTGGGATGCAATGAAAGTGGTCCTCAGAGGAAAATTTATTGCACTGAGTTCCCACATTAAGAAAAAAGAATGAACACAAATAAGCAACCTGATATTATACCTCAAACATCTAGAAAAAGAAGAGCAAGCCAAGCCCAAATCCAAAAGAAGGGAGGAAATTATAAAGATCAGATCAGAAATTAATGCAATAGAGACTAAGAAAACAATACAAAGAATCAATGAATCAAAGAGTTGGTTCTTTGAAAGAATAAATAAAATTGATAAGGCCCTAGCCAACCTAATTTAAAAAAGTAAAGACTAAAATTCACACAATACAGAATGAAAAAGGTGAAATCACTACCGACCCTGTGGAAATACAGAAGATCATCAACAACTATTTCTAAAACCTCTACTCTCATAGGTTCAGTTACACAAAAGAAATGGACAGATTCCTAGAAACATACAAACCACTAAAGCTGGATCAAGATGTAAAACTGCTGAATAACCCAATTTCTATTAATGAAATTGAAAATGTAATCAAGTCTCTACCAACAAAGAAGAGCCCAGGCCCAGACAGATTCACTGTGGAATTCTATAAGAAATACAAAGAAGATTTAATGCCAACATTCCTCAAACTCTTCAATGAAATTAAAAGGGAAGCAATTCTCCCTAAGTCATTAAAGGAAGCAACTATTACTCTAGAACCTAAACCTGAGAAAGATCCAACAAAAAACGAGAACTACAGGCCAATCTCCCTAATGAACATAGATGCAAAAATTCTCAATCAAATATTGGCAAACAGGATACAGCAAATCATCAAAAAGATTATACACCATGACCAAGTGGTGTATAATTCATTGCAGGCATGCAGGGATGGTTCAACATATGTAAATCAATAAATGTAATCCACCGTATCAATAGAGCCAAAAGTAAAAATCACATGATCATTTCTGTTGATGCAGAAAAGGCTTTTGATAAGATCCAAGACCCATTCATGATAAGAACCTTACAGAGAATTGGAATAGATGGTCTTTACCTCAATATGATAAAGGCCATCTACGACAAACCAACACCAAGTGTCATACTAAATGGCCAAAAACTGAAAGCCTTTAAGGATGTCCCTTATTACCGCTCCTACTCAACATAGTACTGGAAATACTAGCCAGAGCAATTAGACAAGAGAGAGAAATAAAAGGAGTAAAGATAGGAAATGAAGAAATTAAATTATCATTATTTGCAGATGACATGATACTCTACATAGAAGACCCCCAAAATTCCATTGAAAGACTCCCTAGATATAATAAATACATTCAGAAATGTAGCTGGATACAAAGTCAATACTCAAAAATCAATTGCATTCTTATACACTAACAACAAAATCTCTGAGAGAGAAATAGGACAAGCCACACCCTTCACACTAGCATCCAAAAAAATGAAATACTTAGGAATTAATCTAACGAAAGATGTAAAAAAGTGGTACAGGGAAAATTATAATACCCTGAAAAAAGAAATCAAAGAGGACCTCTGTAAATGGAAAGACATCCCTTGTTCATGGATAGGAAGAATATTGTGAAAATGGCCATTCTTCCAAAATTGTTATACAGATTCAATGCAATCCCAATGAAAATACCACTAACATACCTCATAGATCTAGAGAAATCACTCCTAAAATTCATCTGGAACCAGAAGAGACATATAAGAGCAAAGGCAATTCTAAGCAGCAAATCCAAGGCAGGAGGCATCACAATCCCCACTTTGAAGTTATACTACAAAGCTACCGTAATAAAATCAACATGGTATTGGAATAAAAACAGACTTGTAGATCAATGAAATAGACTAGAAGATAGAACTATGAACACACTCAGCCACCTTATCTTTGCTAAAGGGGCCAAGCATGTTCACTGGAAGAACGATAGTCTCTTTAATAAATGGTGCTGGAAAAACTGGCTTTCCTTCCATATGCCAAAAACTAAAAGTAGACCCATGCCTGTCACCATGTACTAAAGTAAAATCCAAATGGATCAAAGATCTAAATATTAAAACAGAAACACTAAATCTGTTGGAAGACAAAGTAGATAAAAATCTTGAAGACACAGGTGTTAGTAGAGAATTCATGAACAAAAACCAAACTGCATGGGAAATACTTCCCAGAATCAATAACTGGGATCACGTCTTATTAAACAGTTTCTGCATGTCCAAAGAAATCTCCAGCAGAGTGAAAAGAAAACCCATAAACTGGGAAAAAAATCTTAGTGAACTGTCCCTCAGACAAAGGACTTCTGTCTAGAACTTATAAAGAATTTTAAAAAAATCAGACCCCCGAAATTCAAAGACCCAATCCAAAAATGGGCATCTGAGATGAACACACAGTTCTCAGATGAAGAAATAAGAATGGTAAATAAATACATGAAAAAATGTTCACCATCATTGGTCATTAGAGAAATGCAAATTAAAACCACACTGAGATTCCATCTCACTCCGGAAAGAATGGCCAGGTTCAAGAAAACTACCAACAACAAATGCTGGAGAGGCCGTGGGGAAAAAGGAACTATTCTGCATTGTTGGTGGGAGTGTAGACTGGTGCAACCACTGTGGAGGTCAATCTGGAGATTCCTCAAAAAGCTGGGGTTGGAGGTTCCATTTGACCCAGCTATTCCACTCTTAGGCATATTCCCAGAAGAACTGAAAACATCTTACCACAGTGATATATGTGCCCCCACATTTATAGTGGCACAATTTGTACTAGCCAGATCTTGGAAACAACCTAAGTGCCCATCCACTGAGAAATGGATAAAAAAATTGTGGTACTTTTATACAATGGAGTACTACTCACCTATAAAGAATGATCACATTGAGATATTTATAAATAAATGGATGCAACTTGAATCCATACTTATAAGTGAAATAAATCAAACTCACATGTATAAATACCATATAGTCTCCCTAGTGTAAGAAATGTTAAGAGTACAGAAGATTTTATGGTAATCATGGTTCCCCATTATATTGATTTGAAGTTTTATAATGTTTTCATTCATTTATTGGAATGGTTTAATTTTGTTTTGTTCGATCTTAATATGTGTGATGGTATGAATAGTTACTTTGAAGAAAAGACAATATGGTAGCCATTTTTGATTTAATATCATCTTGCTCTGAAGTCCTACCATGCTCTTGTTTTTCTATTACCATTGGTTCTATCATGTTGTGTCTTATTGGATTCTAATATACATGATAGTATAAACAAATTTTTTATGGAAAATGAGATAATATAGTAGCCATTGTTCATCTTCAGTTATTTGGTTCAGAATGCCTTGCAGTACTTTCATTCTCTTCAGTGGTTTTATTCTATTTTGTTATGTTATGCTTGTGTTTAAAGCTAAGCTCAACTATTTCAAAGAAAGAGATATTATGATAGCTACTGTTAAGATCCAATTGTCTTGTTGTGAAGTGCTGTGTTGCTTACATTGTTCTGTTCTGATCTGTTTAGATCTGTCCTCTTTTGTCTTATTCTCTTTAAAATAAAAAAATAAAAAAAAATAGTGTGGTCCATTTTCTGGAGAACACATAATGGTCCAAATATACTGCAGCCTCCCCTTCCAAATAAATGGAACCAGTTGAATCCTGCCAATAATTAGCCATGCCCAGAGGGCATAGCTGACAACATTAACTAAAGAGGTCTTCATACTAGCAATGAAGCCTTCCACTATACTAGACCCACAAGCCTTGGCGCGCACACACACACACACACAAATAGAAATGTGAGAAGACAAAGCAATGATAATTGCCCCCCTCAAAGCTACCAACTCCCCAAAGCTGATCCATGAGGTATCAAGGGAGAGAAAATGAAAAGGCACAGCTCAATTCTTCAAAAGGACAACAGAAGAGATTGAAAAAGAGGTCAATAAGGCACTTGAGAAGCTCAAAGAAGATATAACTAAATACATAATGGGCCTAATAAACAAAATATTTGCAAATCTATAGAATATATTCATAAGAAGCCTGCTGGCTAAGCTGATCAAAACAACATAGCTCCTTGCTCCAGGAACCTAAGGGTCAGCCAATCGTCAGCCTCGCCCCTCCTCCTCGCTTCATGGACCTAGTGTTCCACAGACCTCTGTGGATCATCGACCTCATGCCTCCTCCTCCTCTTCCTCCTCCTTTTTGCTCCACAGACCTAGGGGTTGGCAGGAACATCGGCCTTGCCCCACAGCCCTAGGGGTCAATGAGAACGTAGGCATCACCTCCCTCCTCATTCCACGGACCTAAGGGTCAGTATGATAGTTACTCCCTTCCTGACAGCCAAAAGACCACAGCAGGCCACAGCCAACTAGCTACCTATTTCACCATCTGCAGAACTGTGGTGGGTTGGTGGGAGCCTCAACAACTCCTAAACCACACAGAGGACCTCAGTGGGCTTGTAACAGTGTGATGAGTTTCCCCCTAAAACAGAGGACCTCAGTTGGTAAACAGGAGCAGTAACTCCAACCACCACCATAGCTCTAAGACCTTGGCAAGTCTGGCAAGAATGTGGGTGAGTCTTTCTTCCATACAGATAACACTAGGTAGGTTGAGAAGAGTGCCAACAAGGTTTCCCCCAACCTGGAGGTGATCAAAAGGGCTTACAAGACACCCAGTGACACAGTAGGGTCCCAGCTGAGGCAAACACTATAGCCAGGTAGATCTGTCAGCCTGGAACAGCCTGAAGCCATAGTAACAATAGGAAATAAAGGTTAACTTACATCAATATCCCTAGGCTGACTAGAATATAGGACTCACCCAACAGGCTCTGCAGGAGGTATTCAGGTGTCTGGACCTTCCTTTTCATTGTGAGAACCAGCAAATGGAAAAACATCAACCACACAGTAGCACCCTAAGATGCACACTACCAACAGTTGAGACTGGTAGGATTGAAAAGACTAAAATATTAACCCAAGAGGTGAAAATGAGAAAATGAAAAGCAGAATGCAATCTCAAACATCCAGCCCATCAGCAACAAGTACAGGAGACATCAAAATAGAGGACATTAGAAGTCACACACCTGAAATTTTTGAAAAGACTGCAAGTGAAACAAAGAAACAAATCCATGAGGCTATAGAGAAAATCAGATTAGAAATAATCTCTCAGGTAAAGAAAGAAATGACAACCTCACAAAAGGAGTTACTCAGCATACCTAGAAAAGACATAGATAAAAAAAAAAAAGTACAGGAGCATGGGAAGATGGTAGAAACCCTGAATGAACAATACAAGAAAGAAGTAGAATTCATGAAAGAAATTCAAAGAGACATCCAGGAAATAAAAAATTCTATTGAAAGTTGACAAAATCATTTGAATGAAGCTAAGGATGGGATTTCAGGCCTTGAGGACAGGATTGCAGCTAGCGATCATGAAAGGAAACAACTTTTGCAGAAAAAGTACTGAAACAGATACTAGATATTAGAGATAAAAATGACTAAAATGTCTAGAATAACAACAGAAAGAAACCACCGCATAGGGCAAGTAATTAAATAAGGAAGGAAATCAGGAAACCAGTAACAGGAAAATTACATGACAAAATTGAGCCAGTATGTATCAGTTATATCCATCAATGTAAATGGCCTCAATTCACCAATTAAAAGAGATAGGTTGACAGAATGGATCAAGACACAGGATCCAACAATATGCTGTATACAGGAAACAAATCTGACTCACAGACTAAAAGTTAAAGGATGGAAAACAATATTCCATGCAACAGGAAACCAGAAAAAAAACAGGGGTAGGGATTCGGTTTGCAGACAATGTAAACTTCAAACCAAAAATGATCAAAAGAGATAAAAAAGGTCACTACATACTTTTTAGGGGAATAATTCAAGAAGAAGAGGGGGCTGGGGATTTAGCTAAGGGGCATAAGCACCTGCCTGGCAAGCGCAAGAAGGTGAGTTAGATCCCCAGTACCAAAAAAAAAAGAGGAAGAGCTAACTATCATAAATACATATGCACCAAATACAGAAGCACCAGACTATATAAGACAAATATTAATAGACATGAAAAATAAAATACACAATAACACAATTGTAACAGTGAACCTTAATACCCCATTGTCACAAAGAGATAGATCAACTGAACAAAATGTTAGCAAAGAAATAACAGAACTGAATCAAATCAAATGGACTTAGTGAATGTTTACAGAGTGTTCCACATCAAAATACACATTCTTATCAACTGTGCATGTGATATTCTCTAAAATAGACCATATATTAGCCATAGAACAGTCTTAAGTAAATGCAAAGGGACTGAAATTATCTCATGCATATTATCTGACCATAGTGCATTAAAATTGGAAAGTAATGGCAAGAGAAACTGTAAAACCTACATAAACACATGGAAATTAAGTAACAACCTCTTGAATAACCAATAGGTTACAGGTGAAATTAAAGAAGAAATTAAACAATACCTACAATTCAATGAAAATGCAGATACAACATATGGAAACCTGTGGGATGCAATGAAACCTGTCCTAAGAGGGAAATACATAGCAATGAACAGTCACATCGGGAAAACAGAACGAGCACAAATAAGCAACCTAATGCTACATCTCAAGTTTTTAGAACAAGAAGAGCAAGTCAAGCCCAAAGCTCATAGCAGAGAGGAAATTATAAAGAGCAGAGGAAAAATTAATGCAATTGAGACTAAGAAAACAATACAAAAAAATTACTGAACCACAGAGCGGTTCTTTGAGAAAATAAACAAAACTGATAAACCTGTAGCCAACTTTATCAAGAAAAAGAGAAGAAAAACTCAAATTCATACAATTAGGAATGAAAAGGGTGAAACTACCACAGATTCCACCAAAATTCAGAAGATCTTGAATACCTAACTTTGAAAATCTTTACTCACATAAGGTGAAAAACACAGAGGAAATGGACAGATTTCTAGAAACATATGTATTACCAAAGTTTAATCAAGAAGATATAACAATTTTGAATCACCCAATATCAACTACTTAGGTTGAAAATGTGACTATAAACTTACCAACAAAGAAAAGCTCAAGTCCTGATGGATTCACAGCTAAATTAAAACGAAATTTAGAGAAGACTTAATGCCAATATTCCTCAAACTTTTCAATGGAATTTAAAGGGAAGCAGTCTTACCTAACTCATTCCTGGAGGCAAGTATTACTCTGTTACCAAAACCAGAGAAAGACCCAACCAAAAAGGAGAACTATAAACCAATCTCCCTAATGAACATCAATGAAAAATTCTCAATAAAATACTGGCAAATAAAATGCAGCAAATCATCAAAATTATACATTATGACAAAGTGGGATTTATTCCAGGAATGCAGAGATGGTTTAACATCATAATATACCACATTAACAGAGCTAAAGAAAAAAACTCACATGATTATCTCAATACATATAGAAAAAGCTTTTGATAAAGTCTAACATTTATTTATGATAAAAAAAAACCTACAGACACTTGGAATAGACAATATCTACCTCAATCTGATAAAAGTTATCTATGACAAACCAATAAACAACATTATACTAAGTGGACAAAACTGAAAGCTTTCACTCTAAAATCAGGAACAACACAAAGATGCCCATTATCAGCACTCCAATTCAATATAGTTCTAGGATCATTAGCCAGAGCAATTAAACAACAGAGAGAAATAAAAGGAATAAGGATAGGAAAGGAAAAAGTTAAATTATCACTATTTGCAGACGACATGATACTCTACATAGAAGATCCCAAAAACTCTATCCCAAACAAATTCAGCAGTGTAGCTGGAAACAAAGTCAATACTCAAAATCAATAGCATTCCTGTACACGACAAACTCACTGAGAGACAAATTATGGAAATAACACCTTTCACAATAGCATCCAAAACAATAAAATACTTAGGAAACAACTTAATAAAGGATGTAAAAGACTTACACATTGAAAACTATAGTACGCTAAAAAAGGAGATTGAAGAGGATGTCAGAAACAACTAAACAACAACAAAGGTCTAATAGAATAAATACATCAGAGACAGCAGTTATACAAAGAGAATCAGTAACAGGAAAATAATGCAATGACAGAAATAAATCAATACCTTTCAGTAATAAATCTCAATGTGAATGGTCTCGATTCCCCAGTAAAAAAACACAGATTGGCAGAAAGGATCAAAAACCAAAACTCTGAAAGGTATGCTGCATATATAAAACATACTCAATTCATAAAAGAATTCACATACTAAAACACAAATGATAGAAAACAATTTCCACACAATGGGAACCTGAAAATGACCAACAGTAGCTATCCATGTTAAGACATAGGTATATAAGACATTTGGACATCAAGCCAAAATTGATCAGAAGAGACAAAGGTCACAAAATACTGGTTAAAAAACTCAACAAGAATTGACAATCATTAATAAATATGCACCAAATAAGGGCAACTTCATAAAACAAGTATTACTGGACATAAAAGATTATATAACCATCAACATGATTCTAATAGGGGCCCTCAATACCTAACTGTCACACAAAGACGAACTAAACAAAATAATACATAGAAATACCAGGGTTCAACAAAACCTTCAAAGGAATGCACTTAATACATAACTATCTATAATCTTCCATCCAATAACAACAGAATACACATTTTTCTCAGCAGCACATGAAAACATTCTCCAAAGTACATTCACTAGCCAAAAAAGCATGTTTAAGTACATTTTAAAGAAACTGAAATTATACCATGTATATTATCAGATCCAATAAAACTAATCAATGGCACAAGAAACCACAGAAATTATGCAAATGAATGGAAATTAAACAATGACTCTTGAATAATAAAAGAGATACAAAAGAAATAAAGGAAGAAATGAGACATTTCCTAGAGTCAAACAATAATTCCAGCACAAGATACTAGAACTCATGTGACACACTGAAAGCAATCCTAAGAAGGAAGTTTATACCCTAAATGTGCATATCACAAAAACAGAGCAAACAAAAATAAATAACCTAATGAAGCACCTCGAGTTCCTAGAGAAACAAGAACAATGAAATTCAAAGCTAGTACAAGGAACAAAATTATAAAGGTCAGAGCAGAAAACAATGAATTTAAACAATATAAAGAATCAAGAAAGAGAAAAGCTGGTTCTTCAAAAAGTAAAATACACAAACAGCCAATTGTTACAGCTTATATCTAGATGTCTCCCCAAAGCCTCATGCACTCATAGGTGGGCCTTTTGGGAGATGCCTGGATTATGGGTGTCTGCTACTAGATTATGAATACATGATAATTCAATCAGTCCACTGATTGGTTTGAATGATTGTCAGTGATAAGGTTACCAAAGAGGGACGTCTCACTTCATCTACTGGTGAGAGTGGCACCAACCAATAGGGTTGTAGCCCGGATGGATTATAAAGAGATGGAAGGAAGGCAAACTCGCTGTGTCCTGTCTGCCAGGCCATGAACTATTTCTCCTCCGCCATAACGCTCTGCCATCACCTAACTATGGCCTGGAATCTCTACAAACTATGAGCTAAAAATAAAACTTTCCTTTAACTTGTGAATGTTGGGTATTTTGTCCCAGCAACAAGAAAGTAACTAGACAGGTTTTGGTACCAAAAGTGTGGATGCTTCAGAGACAACACCTGGCTACATGATACAGGAGCCTTTGGAACTGGCTTGTGAGAGGAGTTTGAAAGGTTTGGAGATGATGGCTGGAAAAGCAGGGCTAGCATGCTGCAGGACAAGCCTGATGGAAGTTCCACTCAGAGCTCACAAGATGAGGATAACAGAAATGCAATGCTAAAGACCAGGCTCAGGAGGATTCAGTAGGAACGAGGACTGAATTGACTATTGACCTCCAGACCATGAGGTGTTACACTTTCTCAGAAAATTTTGTGCAGCTGACTCATGTCTAGACACTTTGCCTGAGATGGAGATTAAGGGTATTGATCAATCTAGTGGAAAATATTTCATGGCAATCTAATGTTTCATGGCATGGCTACTATTGGGGATTTTAGTCAAATCTGTCAAGAATCAAGAGTGAAGGGCCCTGCAGTATGATTTTAAAAGTTTTGAGTTAGGCCAAAAATAAAGCCCCAAAAAAGTTGCAGCCTACAAAGATGGAACAGAGAAAAACTTGGTTATGGAAAAGATTAACAATAAAAAGCCAAATATTTTAGAAGAGGACAACAGAAAACATCCTTTGCAGCCTCAAAATTACAAAGAAGAAAGACTTTGGTTTCAGAAGAAAAATCCAGGGAATGATATTCCAGAAGGGAGGCAGCCCAGGGAATTTGTTCCTCAGGATTGGATCAGCTGTCCAGTCACTCAACCCCTACAGCCAAGAGAGAAAGAAGCCTGGCTACTGCTCCAGCTAGCGGCGAATCTTGGCCATCATCCATGTGGTGCTGATTTTGAATGCAAGAGTTATTGCACAGGTGAGGAATCTTCCATCCAGATTTCGGAAAAAGGCCTGGGAGGCAAGGGCATGTATCCCTGAGGATAGATATGTGAAACTATGAGTATGAGGCTGAAGTATAGAGGAAGGCTGGACAAGCCAGGGACACAGATCATCTGAGGAAAGTTACAATGAAACAGCAAGGCTGACTGTGGTGGATTAACTAATGGTCAATTTGTAATACCCAGCTAAACTCAATCAGTGTGGTGTTGGGTGTGGAAGGCCCACCTGAGGATGGTTGTCAACATCATAAAAAGAAATGGAGGGGCAGATGGTGTGTTGTTCATTTTCATGGAGAATCTAGTCACACAATTTTTCCTGATGTGAACTCAGTTGTTCTCACTCTCAGAGGAGCTCAGGTCTTCACTGTCCCTGAGGATGGGTGTGGTTCTTTTCTGAAACGTTCTGGTCTTTACCTTGAGCATTGCTTCCTGGCTCCAGTGCAGATCCCTTGGCCTGCTGGAATATATCCTTCATCTCTCTGCTGTGGACTAGCTTCCACCACTGACCTCTAGCCCTTCCCAGTGCAGATCCTTGATAGAGACTTGCATGACACATTGTTGAGGGCTCTAGGACTTCAGCTAGACTCATGCAGGACATTGCCATGGGATTCAGGGCCTCAGCTGGATTCTTTGGGTCTCTAGTGTATGGATGTATCTCCACAATCTTTTGCATTTCACTCTTTGGTTGAATATCATACAATAATTCTATAAATTATGTTCCTGTATTAAATCTTACTTGTAAACCCTGACTACAACACTGGCCCAAGAGCGCCACCATGAGGGCCACCACCACTGGCAATGCCATCCATACAGGCAGAGACACCCAAGCACTTTGGAGTTCACACCTTACCATCTTGCAGCAGATGCTGAACATGGAGCTAGGGGCTTTAATGCTTGCCCATTAAATTTTCCCACTATTCATTTTAGTCTTCCTTTGGTCCATTGCTTTTATTCCACTATTTCTACCTTTTGGGATGGAAATGTTTACCTTGGACATTGTAGGTTGGAAATGTTTAAATTTCTTTACATTTTTACAGGGGCTTATAGCTAAGAGTATACCTTAAATCTCAGAGGAGACTTTAAATTTGGACTTTTCAGCACTGCTGAAACTGTTGGCTCTCTGGCAGCTATTAGAGACAAACTAAGAGCATTTTGCATAAAGGGATAAGCATGAGTCTTTTAGGGATCAAGGGTGGGATGTTACAGGTTATATCTAGATGCCCCTCCCCAAAGCTTTATACACTACAGGTGCAGCTTTTAGGAGGTGGCTGGATCACAGCTATGTGATCTTAGATTATAGACTATGATAACTGGATCAGTCTATTGACTGATTTAGCATGATGGAGATGACTGAAGGTGAGGTCCCCAATCAATAGGCTTGTAGCCTGGATGATGCTATAAAGGGAAAGAAGGAAAGTAAGCTCCCTGCGTCCTGCCTATTATGCCATGAATGGTTTCTCTTTTGCCATGTCATCCTGCCTTGAAACCAGTGAACTATGGCATGAAACTTCTACAAACTGTGAGCTAAAATAAACTTTCCCTCCTTTAACTTGTGGATATTAAGTATTTTGTCCCAGAAATAAGAAAAGTAAGACACCAATCTTACCCAAAAAAAGGAAAGAAAAGACTCAAATCAATGCAATTAGATATGAAAAAGGCAAAATCACAATGGACATCATGGAAATTCAGATAATCATTAGCAAATACTTTGCAAATATGTATGCCAATAAATTGAAAACTCTGGAAAAGATATATTCCTATATTCACATGAATTACCAAAACTTAATCAAAATATTTAGAAACCCCAAATAATCCAGTAATAGGCAACGAAACTGAAGCAGTAGTTTAAAAAAAAAAGAAAAAGAAAAAAAGAAAGAAAGACCTACCAACTAAGAAAAGCCCAGCTCACTGCTGACTCTATAAAAACTTTAGGGAAGATGTAATATCAATACTCCTCAAACTCTTTAATGAAACAGAAAGAGAAAGAGTACTCCTAGTCTCATTTCTAAAAGCCAGTATTACTCCGATTTCAAAACCAGAGGATTCAACAAAAAAAGAGAACTATAGCCCAATCTCTTAAATGAAAATATATTTCAAATCTTCAATGTTGCATACTGGCAAACTAGATGTAATGAATAATCCAAAAGATCATACATCATAACCAAGTAGCCTTCATCCCAAGGGCACAAGAATTGTGCAACATACACAAATCAAAAAATATAATACATCACATAAACAAAAGGATGAAAAATCACATGATCATCTCAATAACTGCAGTAAAAGCCTGTGACAAAATCCAACACTGAAGAAAATAGGTAGAGAAGGACATTATCTTAATCTCATAAAAGCAGTTTATTACAAACACTGCTAACATCATATTAAACAGGGAAAAATTGAAAACTTTTCTCCAAAAATCAGTAATAAGGATGACCAATATTCCACTCCTATTCAACACAGTACGCAAAACATTAGCAAAAGCAATTAGGCAAGAAAAAAAGGGATATATATATATATATATATATATATATGTATATATATAGTAAAGGAAATAGTCAAATTATCATTATTTGCAGATGACATGATACTCTACATAGAAAACCCAAAAAATTCTACCAAAAGGCTTACAGAATTAATATTCAAATTCAGCAATGTAACAGGATACAAAATCAATACCACAACATGAAAAATCAATAGTGTTCCTATACACCAATAATGAAAGTATTGAGAAATTACAAAAAAATACCATTGATAATGTCACCAACAATTAAATACTTAAAAATTAACCTATCTAAGGAACTGAAATACTTCCTACAACAAAAACTACTACTCTGAAAAAACAGATAAAGAAGACATCAGAAAATGGAAAAATATCCCATTCCTGGATAAGTAGAAGCAATATAGTCAAAATAGTAATACTTCCAGAATTGATACACAGATTTAACACAATTCCAATCCAAGTATCAACAGCATTCTTCACAGAACTAGAAAAACAGTCTTAAAATTCATGCAGAACAAAAAAGAAACAGAATAGTAAAAGCCATTCTAGATTAAAAACAGCAAAATGGCAGGCATCACATTACCAGTCTTCAAGTTATATTACAAAACTAGTGATTAAAAACTACATAGTTATGGCACAAAAACAGATATGTGGATCAATGGAACAGAACAAAGGATGCAGAAAAAACCCCAACCACATTCCACTATTTGCTCTTTGACAAAGGAGCCAAAAACATAAACCAGAGAAAACCATCTCCTCTCATAAATGTAGCTGAGAAAATTGACTATCTACATGCAGAAAATGAATCTCCACCCACATCTCTCCCCATATACTAAACTAAAAATGGATCAAAGAGCCAAATGTTAAAACAGAAACACTTAATCCACTGAAAGGCAAAATGAGTAAAAGTGTTGAAGTCACAGACATAGGCAAGGACTTTCTAAAAAGAATCCCAGTACAGAAATGGTACCAAGGACCAACAAATGGGATCATACCAAATTAAAAAGCTTCTGCAAAACAACAGAAGCACTTAGAGCAAGAAACCACCAACCTAGATTGGTAAAAAAATTTTTCCAGGTGTTCTTCGAAGGACTAAGATCTAGAATATATAAACAACTCCAAAAAACTAGGATCTTCCCAAAAGAAGTCCAAAAAAATGGGAAACAAAAATCGATACTTCTCAAAAGAAGTATAAATGGCCAATAAATACATAAAGAAATGTTCATCATCTCTAGCAATTAAAGAAATGCAAATTAAAATAACACTGAGATTCTACCTCACAACAGAAAGAATGCCTGCCATTAAGAAATCAAACAGTAACAAATGCTGGCAAGGCCAAGGAAAAGAGGAACCTCTCTACATTACTGTAGGGAATGCAAACTAGTACAACCATTATGGAAATCAATATGGAGACTCCTCAAAAACTAAGAATAGAAGAAATTCTATTTCATACAGCTATTTTCCTTCTGGGTATCTTTCCAAAAGAGTTAAACACATGTATTTTAGGGATATATTCATGCTCATGTCTACAGCAATAAAATTCATAAAAGTTAAATCTTGCAAGTGGTCTGCAAGTTCACCAACAGATGAATAGATAAAGAAAATGTGTCAAGCTACACTGCAGAGTACTACTCTTCCATGAAGAATGATAAGCTTAAGCCACTTGTGGGAATATGAATGCACCTTAAGACCATAAGTTCCCACTTGTGGGAACATGAATGCACCTTAAGACCATGGTTTCTCTTACATAAGAAAACAAAATATAAAGGGCAAAATAAAAACTTAAGAGGATCAATTGAAGGAACAGGGAAGAAGGAAGGCCAAGGGGTTGAAAAGAATTAGGATGTGTTACACATGCAACAACTCTTCACAAGGGAGGGAATCAGTATGTACTGCAGACAGACACTAATAAAGAGAAAAGCTGAAATAACATGTAACACTTAAAGACCATATTTCAAATTGTGTGGATAAACCTCAAAAAACAGGCAATTCACACTTTATCTTTTACTTTGAGATCATAACATACCTTTATTTGTATCAAACATCTGTAGAGCATCACTCAAACTTTCTAATTTTCGATAAATGATGAGACCAGCCTATGGCAAAACAGGAGAAACAAAAGAGCAAGCTGAATAAAGATAACAAAAATAACATTCTATGTCCTACCTAGAAAAATCAAAAAAATGATTCTCAAAGCAACCCTAAAATTAAACTCAATCTATTACTGCTACACAAACATCTATGCATCTTCATTTAATCACCACAGAGTAGTTATGAGAATGGAGAAAGCTGTCTCATTCTTTAAAGAGAAGTTTAAGTTTTCACTGACTAACCCTTAATATTATAAGCAAATATCCAAATTGAATTCATTGTTTAAAAAAACTGTCACGAAATACATCTAAGGAGAGAAATCTGTTTTGACCACAGATAATTTACTTTCTTCCATTTCATTAAACTAGTTGAAAATGGTTCTCCTCATAAATACTGTTAACAGGAAAAATCAAAATGCATTGAATTTTTATAAATAAAAATGCTATAGAACTTATCCTAATTTCAACAAGTACTGTACTTTTTTAAGAGGAATATTATACCATGTCTCTGACAAAAATTTTTTTCTGATTACAAATTAAATGAGTTTTTACTCCTAAAAATAGAGGCAAAATGGGAAACAAAAAATATTCATCAATAAGTAAAAATTACCAATTAAAGGGAAAGAAATTAACTATGGAAAAATGTATTTATACATGAAAGTAGACACACAAAAGAGTACAATATATATAAAGTTCAGATTTCACCATGTACGAACTTGTCAATATAAAACAGAAGCAGCAAGCCAAATTTGGAGGCAATTTTTCTACATTTTTACTATAGTTAAAATATAAATAGAAGAAGTAAGGCCAGTTGCAATATAGAAACAGTTTTATAATTACTCTTATTCTGAATTGCTACATATCAAATGCATCATCAATACCATTTGTGTTTGCTGAGCCAAAGCTTATTAGCCTTTCATGTTTTCAGCAAATTTCACATTTCTTTTACTCACAAATTGAACATTATTTTGGAATCATGACAGTAAAAATAAATAGGACTTAACAATCTGTTGACTGGTACTTGCTAATTTATATCAAGAACTAAATTTCACTTAATGAAACATTTTTAATGCCAAAATGATACTAAGTATCTTAGTTAAGTTTATGCCATCACCACAATAAAAATTCTGTAAAGTAATTTATAACAAGGTTTCAAAAATCATTCCAACTTAAACATCAGTAAGTACATACATAAGCATCAGTGGCTGCATACAGTTTCTGATCCTCACTGAGAGGGAAATTACTCCAGTTGCTACAGCGGATAGACTTGTCTTTCAGAAGTTGTTTACCAAACAGGTGTTTAACCAGACCATTGAGGCTCCAGATCTCTGTACATTTCAGCTGGAAGTAATAAAAAGTAATAAAGCAAAAATTACTTCCTGCTATCATCAGATATCCCTAAATACCACCACATAACCAGGCCACAAATAAGACTAGAAATTTTATACCCAAATAAAACCCAAATATAACATTAAGCTAGAAAGCATAAACACAAAATTATCTTCTTTAAGGAAAAAACACACAATTATAAAACACAAAATTATCTTCTTTAAGGAAAAAACACACATTCTACCTTTCGATTGGCAACATCTGTCAATTCCACAAAACTCTTCAATTTGATGTCAAAGTCACGTAGAAGTTTCCACTGATCTCCTTCAATTCCTACACCTGCCTTTTTAATTGCTTCATTTTCAAGCAACATTTTTAATCCCTGGGGAAAAACTGTAATATTTCATCGTTATTTCCATAATATGTGTTAAGTACACTCACCTCTAATAATTACTATATATATTTTTAAATTTGTATTTGCTAAGGTTAAATTCAGATCTTTTTTTTTTTTTTTTTTTTGGTACTGTGGATTGAACTCATGACCTTGCACTTGCCAGGCAAGCACTTAAGCCACTGGGCTAAATCCCCAGCCCTAGGTTAAATTCAGAAACACATTCACCTCAAGTATTTCTGTTCCTAACACAAAAACTCCTGATTGATAAGTGATAAACCAAAAAAAGTCTGAACATCATCTCTGCTAGTGTCATCAGTCTATCCCTCATCAACACCATCTAAACTTCACTTCTTCCTTAAAACAAGAAAAATAGAAGTGCCTCACAGAATGTTATAAAAATTCAGTGTAACAAGAAATGTGAATAAATCAGGTAGAAACTAAATACCTAAGATGATGAGAGAAAAGCCAGCTAGTATGAGATTCATTTTATAGGAATAAAGTTGACAATCACAATTTCAATAAAATTGAAACAAAAGAGACAACCAACCTGACATAGCAGAAATGTGAAACAAGTAACATTTGCTCTCAGACACACACAATTGAATTAGTGCAACTCTGCTTAGTTTCCCTTTACTGTATATTGGTGGCCATTCCATATCAAATCCTATCACATCTCCAGCAGACAGACGCATGCTAAAGAAGGAAATACACTGAAGATTAGTGGTATTAAAATTTTAAAGTTTTTTAAAACTAAAGAGATCATTCAAAAATTAAAAAGACAAACTACAGACTGGTAGAACATATCTGTAATACATGTAACTGACAATGAATATCCAGAAAATATTAAAAGTTACTCAAAAAATTAGGAAAATACAATAATCCAGCAGAAAAAATAGGAACATGCAATTTGCAAAAAGAAATCAAAATAGCTAATAAAGACAAATAATTATATAAAAGCTCCAATTTTCTCTACACAACTTTTCACATCTATTTGATTAACAAAAAACAAAAATTAACAAAAATTAAAAGTTCACAATATCAAGTGCTGTGAAGCACATCTATGGGTGGGGTTGCTCATTTCTGATAAACACATAAATTAGTAAAAATTCTCTTGGAAAAGCTTTTCACAATATCTATTTGAACATACATAAATACTATGTATGACCTGACAATCTTTTCCCATAAATATATGAAACCATTATGTAAAGAGACAGACATGTGTTCCTATTGGTGAAAAACATGAAAAAAACTGTCAGTAAGAAAATGGACAAATAATAAAATAAAAAAAACAGTGGAACAACATAGAAAAGTTGAAATGGAGCTACAGAGAAAAATTATCTACGACATAGTGTTAAATGAAAAACCTAAGTTAGAGTATGCTTGTACATACAATTTGATGACATTTATAAATGTTTTTAAACAAGTGAAATGATATATAATATTTTGGGATATAAAATTATGAAGTAACATTAAAAACATGTAAGAGAATGCTAGATACTGAATTCATGACTGAACTTACAGGGGCATGGGAAAAAAATCAAAAATTTTATATATGGGAGGGGTTTCAACCATGTGTTTTTTTTTTAATTTTTATTTAAAGAGAAAAAAAAAGCATGTAAAGGGTAGAGATAATACAGAATTTCAGAGAAAAGATAAACAATAAGAAATCACTAGTTGATAAATTACATATTGTCTTCTTAGAAATAGTTGTTCTAGTTACAAAATTAAAGCAAAGTAGTTAGTCAAACAGTGAGAGTGCAGACAGCTACGCATGCATGAGTCTCTACATGTATTTCTATCCTTTCTGTATTAGAGGGAAAAACAAAACATAGCAAGACAAAACAAAACAAAACAAATTCCTATAAAAACATGAAACCAAAGAGTTGTATAAAACCACAGTACAAGGTGATCTACAATGATTGCTGTATTGCTTCTTATTATCTTCAATAGAATTGCCTATATCATCAGGCATAAATGAATATAGCAGTATAATTGAATATAGCAGTATATAACAATATTAGTAAAAAATAAAACATTGTAGACAATATAAAACTTCAAAGTGAGGTAATAATCAAATCAGAGTGGATATTCTAGTGAATCTTGTCATCTTAAGTGCAGTTGCCTATACTCTCAGACTTGATACTATCAATCATAACAGCTTTGAATAAAATCTATCAATACAAAACAGCAATCCAACAAATGAGATTCAATTACGATCAGTCATGGTAAAACAGTGTAGGTTTTACAGAGCTTTAGATTAAGTTAATAGGAAATTAAGGATAATTACAGTACTATACCCTGTTATTTTTGGGATTACTGTTTGCCCCTCAAATCTAGTACAGGTAGAATGACTGGAACAGAATATAATACATCTAAGCAGAGTAGTGTGAGTAATGTGGGTTTTTAAATCCTGGTGCACTATTCACAATATAGTGTATCAAGGCCATCTATGTTAGAGATTATAGCCAACCTTCCCTGCCTCATTTCTGCTATGCTATTTTTCTGCCTTGTTTGTCTAGTTTTCTCATTCATTCTACTTCCTGCCCCACTCATTGAGGCCTTTCTGCCTGGTACAATCCTGGTATTTTTTTTCTCTCTTTCTAGAATGTCCTTCAGTATTCTCTATAGGGTTGGATTGGTGGTCACAAACTCCCCCAGTTCCTCTTTGTCATGGAAGCATCTTGTTTCTCCATTAATTTCTAGTGACAGTTTTGCAGGATATCAATCTGGGCTTGGAATATTTCACTCCAAGGTCTTCTTGATCTGATGGTCTGTGTGGAGAAGTCAGCCATGATCCTGATGGGCTTACCTTTATAGGTAATCTGTTTCTTTTCTCTGATGGCTTTTAATATTCTGTTTTTATATTGAATTTCTGGTATCTTGATTATTATATGTCGGGGTGTAGATCTGTTTTGGTTGTAGTTGGCTGGGGTTCTGTATGCCTCACATAACCAAATGTCATTTTCTTTTCCCATGCTTGGGAAGTTTTCCTTAATTATTTCCGTAAATAGCCTTTGTAATTCACCTGTATGTATTCCTGCTTCTTCGTTCATGTTTCTTATTCTTAAATTGTAGATTCTCTTATCATCTTCTAGTCTTTGTATTGTTACTGCCTGTTTCCTTGTTATTTTTAAGAGATCTTTCCTTTCATAATCACACATTGCAAAACTGTCTTCAAGTTTTGATAGTCTATCCTTAGTTTCTTTTAAGGTGTTTTGCCAGCTTTCAATGGAGTTTTTAATTTCCTGGTAGTCTCTTTGAATCTGCTTCATGTATTCTATATTTTCTTTATATTCTTTATCGAATGTTTCTCTCCTTTTTTTGTGTTCCTCCCTTCTACCATCTGTATCTTCCTGAGAGATGCTCCCTGAGAACATTGCTTTTATTACTCTACTCATATCTTGCTTTGCCTGATTTAATATTTCAGTTTTGAGCTTGTCTACAAGGTCCCGAAAATATCTCTTAATGTCCATTGAAGCCATGCCTGCTGTTGCGTGTTTGCTGCCCTCAGTCTCCCTTGTTTTTCCCTCTCCTGGATCAGTGCTCTCAGGGTTCTGGGCTGGGGGCCTCTTCCTGCCTCTCTTTCCTGTCATGGTCCCGGCTTCCTCCACACAGGTGACATTGCAGGTCCCAGCCCCCTTTCCCGTTGGCCACGCCTCCTCCGAAGCAGGCACGTGAGGGTCCTCCCTGCTCTCCTGACTGGTCTTATCACTGAGGTGCAAGCAGTGGCTGCCTAAGCCTGCCCCTCCCCACTGGGCAAACCAAACTGCAGAGGCCTTCCCCCGGTTAGTGCTTGCTAGGCGCAGGGAATCGATTTGGGATGGCTCACTGGGTCCCAGACAGGGGCACGGCCCAGTCCAAGCAAATCCCACGAATCTGCTTTGGGGAGGGAGAAACCAACTGAAGTCACTGTTGCTCCCAGTTCAGGCTCCTCCTGCCCGATTCCAACATGTCACCCATTTGATCACACCCTTCCCATGGGGGGGGGGCGGTTTCCAATCCCAGCACTAACCGTGAATTAATGAAAGTCCCTTTGCCCACTCCACTCTCTGTTGGGCTCACCAATCCCCAACTTCAGCGCTGCTCTACTTCCCATGAGTCGTGGTGGGAATGAGTTTGGGCAGTTCTGCTGGCCATGGCAGATTCAGGTTGGTGCAAATTCAGTCTGCTGCAAAATTGGGTCACAGCGAAAACATTGTGTCCAGCTGTTCCAGTTGTAGTCCCAATGTATTTGACGAGCTTTTTTATGTTTTAATTTCTTCCTGTGTCAAGAGGATCCATCTCCCCTGTCTGGGTCTCTTCAGGGTGTTTTATTCTGGTGTATGAGTTGTTTCTCCCAGGAGGCTCTATTTTTTGTTGCTCACTGATTGGCCCTCTTGTCTTCCTCTCTTCAACTGTGTTTTATTGTCGCAATCATAAATAAAGATTTGAAGAAAATGAATGCTAAGATTTGATTAAGCAGTCAGGCATGGTGGCACATGCCTGTATCACTAGCATTCTGCAAAGCTGTGGTAGGAAGACTGCAACTTTGAGCAGAGTCTGGGTAACTTAGGGAGACCATGTCTCAAAGTAAAAAAAAAAAAAATTAAAGGGCTGGAAATACAGCTTGGTGAAAAGCTTCTCGGTTCAATTCCTAGTACCAAAAAAAAAAAAAATTGATAAAGCTAGGTGGAAGAATATATGTATTTATTATGACTATTTATATTTGCCTATTTCACAATTTTTAAATCTCAAAATATATTTTAAAAATAAAATAAACTCAACTTCTGCTTCAAGCTAAAATAGAATAACTGAAACAAGACTTATGCTTCTATTAAAAACAAATTGATAACTGGACAAATCACAGCAGGATGTGCAGGACTCCGTGCTCTGAGGAAAGGGAAATAAAGGGAAAGCCTTACAGTTTTCAGACAACTGAACATGAAGGAGAATCCCAAGAAAAACAGAGTTAGGGAACCAGAGTTCACAGCCAGAGAAGCTGACGCATCTGGGAGCTGTGGAGCAGGCTACTACAGAGGAGTATGGCAGGCAGGGGAACTCCCGAGTCTCCGTGGACTCTCCTTGAGTATTTGCAGAATATTAAGACATTCATGAGTAGTCTGGAACTATATGAAGCTGGGCAGAGAACCATGGGGAAAGCCATAAACTGAACCATTCCTAGGGATTACACAGAGGTAGATGGCCTTAAAGTCCTGAAAAGTCATAGCAGAAATTCTCATTGATCACTTGAGAAAATCAGCAGACTCCACTGTAGTGTATGTTTCTGATACCAGGGCACATTCACTGTAGGTAGTCGGTGCATCACATCTTAATCCTATTTAGATTCCCTCCCCTCTCCCTCCATCTTTAGGTCTCCTCCCATTCGCAAAAGGTCTTTTTCCCTGCTTCCTATCATGTATCTTTTATTTTGTTCTTTAAATGATTTATACTTTGGATTTCCCATAAAAGAGAAACTACCCCATATTTAACCTCCTGTGCCTGATTTATTTCACTTAGTATTATGGTCACAAGGCAGAAGGGTCACCCTTTAAATTACGGTTAATTTACTAAAGGTAAATGCAGACCTACACTGTTATGATTTCTATGTAAAACAGACCTCATAACCTCATGTGTTTGACTGGAAGGTGACTGGATTGATTAGGAGGGCATTGTAACTGACTTGCTGCTAGGAGCTAGGGTCTTGTCAGAGCAGGTGGGTCACTGTGGGCAGAACCTGGAAGAGTTTATTTTCCTTTTCTGCTACTGTTTCCTGGCTGCCATGAGGTGAGCACTTTCCTCTACCAAACTCTTCCACTGTGCCACTTCTGCCTAGAGCCAACCAACCAGCAAGGTCTAAAACATGAGCCAAAATAAATCTCTCCTCCTTCAGCTGCAGGTGTCTGGTATTTTGTCCCAGCCAACTGAAAATGACTAAGACACAAAGTTTAAACTCTCAAAATATAAAGCTGATCTTTAAATAACTGACAAAGAAAGCTTCTTTTTCTGAAAGAAAACAAAATCTAACATTCACCAAAATAAATTCACAATGTCTAATCAGCAAAATTAACAGCCATGAGAAAAACAGGAAACTATGAGCCATATCCAGGAGAGTAATCACTCAACACAAATAATGAAATTAACAAGACAAAGACATTAAAACTACTATAAATATGCTTAAAATGTTCAAGAATTTAAAAGAAAATGCAAAAATATTGAGAACCAAATGGCAGATGTATTTTTAAATAAAACTTCTAGAAATGACAAATATTTAAAACAAAAAATTTATAGGAAAGGATAAATAGCAGATAAGATAATACAGAAAAGAAATATCTAAGTCAACTTGAAGACACAAAATGAGGTAGGGGATTGAATAGAAACAGTATCAAGCAGTCTAACTTACTGAAAGTCCAGAAAGAGAAAAGAATTGTAGGATGAAAAAAAAAAATTTCCAAGTTGATGGAAACTATAAACCTATAAATTAAAAAAAAAAAAAACTTCAATGAACTCCAAGCCGAATAAACACAAACCACACTACACAAAGCCATACCATAATCAAATTGTGGGAAAATTGCTAGATTAAAAAATCTTGAAAGTCAGTCAGGCATGGTTGTGCATGTCTGTATTCACAGCACTTGGGGAGGCTGAAGCAGGAAGACTGTAAATTTGAGTCCCACCAAGGCAACACCCTGTCTCAAAAAAAATTAAAAGGGCTTGGGATGTAATGCAGCACAAAGGTCCTGGTTTCAATCCCCGTTACACACATACACACACACACACACACACACACACACGCACGCACACACGCACATACACAGTGGGGTGAATCCTAAAAGTGGTCAGAGAAGGGGAAATATAAAACAAAACAAAAACTCTACCTTTTACCACATACAATCCTCAAAACTGTAAATCTTCAAATCACTTATGATTATTGCCTTCATATATGACATAGTAATGCAAATGTTGGTAAAGTTCATATGTAATAATAATAGATTTTTACCTACTCTGTGAATTCAGTATAATGAAAAGTGGGCAGATCCCTGGAATTGAAGTGAGGATATCTGAGCATTTTTCTAGCTAAATTCTACCACCAGGAGAACATGGATTTATGCTTTTAATGGGCAGCATTTCAGACAGTGTCTCATCATGTACCCCAGGCTGCTTCAAACTCAAAATACTCCTGCCTCAGTCTTCAGAGTACTGAGAGTAAAGGTATGTGCCACCATACCCAGCTATTTCTGCTTTTTTAAGGCCAAGAAATAATAGTTAAAAAACAAAGGGAGGTGGACAGGAACAAGCACAGTATAATAAATTCCAAATAGATCTGAATTAATTTCTTACTTCTACTTATAAAATGATGATTATAAAATCCTGAGATTGCATGATTGCAGTCTTAATTTAACAAGGTGATATGGTTTTAACATTCATGACAAAACTGAAATCCTCAGTGCAACAATGTTGGTAGGTAGGACCTAATAAGAAGTGACAAGATCACAATGGCTTGGCACTTCTGCATGGATTCACATTACAAAGGGCGAGGGTGGGCTATCCAGAGAGCAGGCTTCAGTTCAGCCCCCTTATACCCTGTTACTGCTCCTTTGTCCTTCACCATGTTATTCCAAAGCAAAAAATCCCTCATTAGATGCCAATGTATCTCTATTTGTTTTCCCAGCCTCAAACACAGAGAAACAAATTTGTTTTCTTTATAATATATTCAATAGGTGGTAATTTTGTTTCTGAAGCAGAAAACAGGACACAAAGGAATAATTAAAAGTACTACCAGTCATTTTTAACATTCTTTCTAAGGATCACTGATGTAACTATCACTACCTAAATAAAACAGACCAAATCATACCTACTATTCAATATTATTATTGTAATGTTTTAAGATGTAAAGGTATATTTAGAAATTCTGTCCACAAGTCAGTAAAATATTCACAATGTGTTCAACAGTTCTATATACAACATCTTAAGAATTAAAAGTAAAAGAATTAATCTAAAATAATAAAACAGACTCATTACAAACAATTCTATGATTATTTTATTTAAAAAGCAGAATAGAACTTAGTGATAATCTAAACATAGAAATAATTACCTCTGAAACATAACTGTAAAACTCAGTGTACTTACAAATATTACCATAATATTTATTACGTTCTAAGTTAAATCTCTTACCTAATATCTTGTGATAGGAAAGAGCAGTCGCTAGCTTCATAACTATACACGATAGTTCCAGTGAATTCTAAGAATGAAAGATCATCTTCAAAAACACTCTTCTGAATGCATGACTTGAGTAAGATACATACAAAATAGACAAAGTAAAATTTATATTAATAATGTTTGTTGAAATAATAAAGCTCACTGACACATTCAATTTTTAGTTCTACGTTTTACTAGTTAATGCTTTTTATAGACTAGTAAATTCAAGGTCAATTTTAAAAAGATAAAGGCACCCCAATGTAAACTTATTTTTCCTAATAAATCCATTTTAATAAATGCATTTTCAAACATCTAATCCTATTTTCATTAAAGTATTTATTTTACCCAGGAGTTTTTTGGTAATTATCTCAGTAATAATGTAAAAGGAGAAAAATTTATAGGATCTGAAGAGAAACAAGAGTAATAATGTAATACTATGGCCTTGAAATGCTGGCAACTGGCTACCACATTTTACATCTATGAGAACTTTAAAGCTTAACAAAAAAATTCACCACTGTTAATGCTGTCCAAATTAATATCTCAATTGGTAATCTTTTTTTCTTTTTGGTAACAAGGATGTTTTAAGATATAAAGGTATATTTAGAAATTCTTTCCACAAGTCAGTAAAATATACACAATGTGTTCAACAGTTCTATATATAACATCTTAAGAATTAAAAGTAAAAGAATTAATCTAAAATAATAAAACAGACTCATTACAAACAATTCTATGATTATTTTATTTAAAAAGCAGAATAGAACTTAGCGATAATCTACACATAGAAATAATTACCTCTGAAACATAACTGTAAAACTCAGTGTACTTCCAAATATTACCATAATATTTATTACATTGTAATTTAAATCTCTTACCTAATATCTTGTGATAGGAAAGAGCAGTCATGCTCTTTCATGTACTTATATTACATAAGTACATGTAAGTGTACTTACAAAAATTACCATAATATTTATTATGTTCTAATTTAAATCTCTTACCTAATATCTTGTGAAAGGAAAGAGAATTCATAACCTACTGCTTGCCAGGCAGGCACTTATGCCATTGAGCTAAATCCCTGGCCCTAGTATCTCAACTGGAACAAACTAGTAAGGTCAATTATACAAACTGCATACAGAAAGCAGAAGTATATAGCAAGAATTCTCATTTTGTTAACCCAATTAAAAATTTTTTCCCTACAGGTATTCAACAACCAGATCCTGGTTCATTCACAAAACAAACATTCTGACCTATATAATGATCTGAAGTTTACAAATGAGGATTGACTCATTAAACTATCAATGTTAAGTAAAATAAATCAGACACATATACTCAAATAGTTTATGATTTCTCTTATATAAGAAGCCCAAAAGCAAAATTAGAGAGAGATAATAGGAAGCAGGGAGATAAATCTTTCTTGAATGGCAAGGAGATCAAGAGATGCAAGGAGATGTGATCAAAGGAGGGAGATGTGACGAAAGGCAGGGAGGGGACGAAAGTGAATTAAGATGTGTCACGAACATGTTCTAATTCCCAATGAGGAATGTAATCATTAGGTACTGCAAACATGTACTGTACTAGTAAAAAATAAAAACTGATTTAAAAAAACAGTAAATGAACACTATACCTTTTTTCCTTCTAGAGCACATCCTTTATCCTGTACCGACATCCATTTAGGAAATTTCCGCTGTTTGGAGGTTGTTTCCAATTTTTTCTCATTCATCTTTAAAATGACCTTGTTGCAAAAAATGACATTATGAAGTAAATAAAACAAATCTTTAAAAGAAAACTCAGAGATAGCCCAGTCCATATGATTTAAAACCAAACACATTTAAAGTAAGTTATGGTATCTAGTCCTAAATACAGTATCATGGCTGGAATCACAAAAGAAACAGACACAAGATTCTAGATCTAAATTCCACTAATAATTTTTCTTTTGAAATAAATTGTCTGCTTTAACTAAATTCTAAAGTTCTAGCAACTGCAAAATTTTATTATCCTTTTAACAATTTCAAGAAATAACCATTATTTCATTAACAGAAACTTGAGTATATGAAATATTAAAAATTTTTGATATCTTTAGATTTCTGTATAAGTAAACTCATCAAAACTCTAAATTGTTAGATTTACTCACAAGTCTACTTAAAGATTTGACTTTCAAGACAGAGAATAACTCTTCTATATTAAGGATTTTTTTATAATGCTCTTGGCCTATTATATGTTCAAGTTTCCTTAAAAAGAGTTTCTTAAAGGATTTTCTAAAAATCTGTTGGTAGCTTTGAGGATACTCTGCAAGGTAAACAAAATGTCAAACATGGTTAAAGAAAACAATGAATGACAGAATTATAATGTGTATTTTGTTAGTGGTAAAATGGATCTTTACTGTAATGTGACTTACATTAAACTGAAGCAGGCTTAGGAGCTTAGTTAAAAAAAAAATCAATCTTATTTTCCATTACATCAAATTTCTAATAAGGGGTGCTATGTCCCCCTAAAGCCTCATGCAGTCATAAGTAGGACTTTTTTCAGAAGTGGCTTAATCTAGAGTGTGTGATCCTCAGATTAAGGGCATATAATTACTAAATCAATCCACTGATTAGTTTGGTACTCACCCTAAACCAGGTAGCCTAGATAGAATATAAAAGGGGCAAAAAGAATCTTATTGTTGATTTTTTGCTTGTAGCTCACTTAGTGCCTTCTGCCTTCTGCCCACCATGAACTGTTTCTCCTCTGTGATTTCCTTCTGCCATGTCACCCTGCCTTGGAGCCAGCCAACTATAAACTGAAAATTTCTACAAACTCTGGGCCAAATAAAACCTTTCCTCCTTTAACTTTGGGTATTGGGTATTTTGTCTCAGCAACAAGAAAAGTAACTAAGAAAAGAGTATAGCAGTTTTTAAAACATTCCTTAAGACTCTCATGATGAAACAATAATGTTACTGTTAAACAATTACAGCAACTATTTAGGATTTAGGGATAACCTATTAAATTTGAGTCTATTTAGCAACATAAAATAAAGAAAGTTAAATAGTCAACAACCATTCACTTTAATTGCCCAATTTCTTAGCATAAACTAAAAACTAAGAATACTGGCAATTATTGGACAAAAATTTAAAAGATTACTTTATCAAATAATTTTCCATACAGAACAATATCCATCATTCTTATGTATTGGGAAGAAAGAATTCATAGCAGGCATGTAACTTTTTGACTACTAGGGGAAGAATAATGAAAGACCTATACTAAAGTTTCTTCTATCACGCTAATGACCTCAAGTCAGATGGTAGTCTAATAAAATTAAGAATATTAACTAGAAAAAACATACCAGAGTGTCTATCCAGAAAATACATTAGCAATATAGAGCTCGACTATTTAAATTGTTTATTATAAATAAGCATGGAATTATGGGTTAGTCAGTGATCCCAGAATTCCAAGGCTGAGAAAGAGGAATTAAGCTTGGGCCTATATAGTGAGACTCTACCACAGAAAACAAAGCAAAAACAAAAAATTATGATAACCTAATGCAAATTAAACTGATGGAGTTAAGTTTTATTCTGAGACTAAAGTTAATATGCATAGGATATGAGCAAACTAAAAAAAAAAAGAAAAAGAAGAAGAGGAGGAGGAGGAGAAGGATGAGGAAATTTTTGGAATCTGTTTCTCAAAGTTTGGGACTCCTCCAAAAAAGCAATGTTCAACCTGCATTCGGTGCTTACCTACATTGTTTGAATCACTGGCTATTCTGGCACTCGGTAAATTCTATGATTCGCTAAATCAGAACTGACAAGTCAATTCTTGGTGTAACCATATATATTATGTACAGTACACTATGTAAAGTACATTTGGTTTATAAACTGTAAAGCATTTACAAATATAAATGATGGGCTGGGGATATAGCTCAGTAGTGTAAGCGCCTGCATGGCAAGAGCCAGCTCATGAGTTTGATTTCCAGTAACAAAAAAAAAGAAAAAAAATCTAAGTGATAATTAAGATATCTGCCACAAATTCAAAACAATTGGCACTAATCAAAAGTTGATCCCAAATTGTATGCATACAATTTGTTCTTAATCTTAAAACACACTTTTATAAAATATACAATACTTTAATAACAACTATAGAATCTTGAAATTTTTTAGATAATTCATTTATAATATCAAAACAAAAATAAACCTCAATAACTTTTCCATAGCTGTACATAACACAAAAATCATTTTAATTTGAATTTTTTTTACATAAATAGTCTCACACACAAAATTCAATCTAGATGCTTCAGGCAAAGAATTTGAAAGCAAATTTGTTTACAAACCTAACATCTTTGTCAAGTTTATTTAGATATTGGGGTAGACAAAAGCAAACAAAATATTAGAGTTATAAAATAATTTTCAAGAAGATTTTAATTCTCCATCAGATAAAGATTATTCCTGGAAGGGATTAAGTCACAGCATAAGAGAATTTTATTTACATATTTAGCTGCTGTGTTGTTGAGTATGAACAACTCTAAAATATTTTTTAAATCACATATTTTATCATTTTGTAATGCTTCATATGGTACCATTAAAGGATCTGAAATCTCTCTTTGAAATCAATAATGTATTCATTATGGTATGCTTTGGTTTACACTTTGCTGAAATCATCTTGCCTGCTAATCTACTACTATCTCCAACTTTTCAAATAACTTTCTCACTGCTTTTAGGACTTTTTAGGGTTTTTGTTGTGGTTTGTTGTTTTTATTTTGGATTGCCCAATGTGAACATGCAGGAAAATTCGTCTCATTCACAGATAGTAAAAGAATATGAATTTCCCATTTATTTCACTCTTTCTTTGGATTTCTTGTTCTTTTTCTATTTTCTTTTACTTTGTGAAATTATTTATCTTTCTCCATTATTAATCTTTAAATATATATTAGGTTTTATGCTATATTCCACTTGTGATAAATTCTCAATATTTTCATCAAATTCCATACAGCAGCCATTAAAAAATAAGCTTTTTTAGAACAGAAGACTCTCAATTAGTATTTCAACAATTTAATCCCCTGAACTTGTACTTCGAGGCTGCAAAACATTCTGAAGCTCTGAATACCACCAAATTTTTTATTTTAAAGTTTTAAAATAATACGAAAGCTTTACCTCAGACATACACTGACTTTTGCTCTATTGGTACTATTAATTCTTCTTTAGGGTTCAAATAACACCAATTAAACATCACTCCTAAAAACAATTTCCACGTCACTTTTTCAAAGCTGAATTTTAATTTTGAATTCATAAACCACCCATATTTTCTACATGATCACTGCATTTTGATTGAGTCAGTTCAAGTGCTCAGACTATCAGTTAATGATGCCATGTTTTGGAGACAATAACTATACTTCAAGAAACCTACAAAGTAAGAAATATTCACAAAGATTAACTTAAAATTTTCCTTTTAATGTAAAATAATTTTTCTTTGCACTGTCAATACACTTCAGTAAAAATAAATAAGTAACTACATTTCTTCACCTACATTGAAAAAAAAAGTATTGCTGGTGCTTGAATTTCAATAGACTCATAATTTTTATGGAATTAAAAGCTAAAGGAAAGTTTTAATATGTAAGTATTTCTCTGTGAACAGACAACATATTATTTGTAATATATTTTTAGACTGAACTTTTAATGTAGTCTTTACATCTTCTTGTCATCACTAGTTTCAAACTTCCACTGTTTCCATAATGTCCTGTATATTTCAAGGTATTCATTTATCATTTTGGCTAGTTCATTCCCAGTTGGTTTGGAACTTCTTTTTCAATTAAATAATGTCTTCCACATAGGGAACCTGGCCAAGTGTCTCAATTGTCAATATAGAAAACCTGACCAAGAGTGACGATTGTCTGTCTCAAGAATGTCGCAAGAAAAATAAAAAAACAGAGACAAGTATCCTATTCCAACAATGGCTGGGAATTCAGTGTCTCTGGATCCAACCACCCCCACTCTCAAATCAGTCACTATTTATTTTGTCTATACAGTGACAGATAGGGCTAGCAAAGGATTACAATTCATCCAAAGACTAACTCCAGAGGGCGTAGATAATTTTATGTAAGTATCTTGACCCAAATATAATCCTATGATTTAAGAAGGCGTACATGATCTTATGCTTAGAAGTATCTTGTACTTGAATATAATCCTGAGATTACTTAAGAAAGCATAGATGATCTTATGCTTGGAAGAGTCAGTAGGAAATCCCAGGTGAGTGGTACCAACAATCCCAATCTTTCCTTTCATACCACAGGGAAATATGCAAAACCAGTCACTGTGAATTTGAGGTCCCCAACATATTCCCCTTTTTACTTTTATAATTGAAGCAGCTGAAACAGCATATAGGATATATATCTTTTGTATGTACTTTTCTGCTGAGTGTTTAAGACCAAGCTAAAGTGAGACCTGTGTTAATAAAATTTAACTTATCTGCTATCTATTAAGGTCAGTTAAGTCTCTTCAGGAATTACCATGGAACTATGCATAGCACTTCTTAGTGCATCAGTCACTGTCAACCATTTGGATAAGTCACAGCCAATGCTTGACCAAACTGCTTTCCATGAATGTGAGACTTTTGTCTCCTGGTGACTTTCCTTAGGCACACTATACTCTGATGATCACTTTCCTCTGTAGTTCCATAATCTCCTTGATCAGAAGATGTGGGACTCAGCAAATACAGGATGTTGCAGCTGAGGTTCTCTTATGTCCTGGGCCCTTACTGACCTCAAAGGGTTAGGACCAAAATACTATCTTTCATCTTAGCCTATCTTTCTAGTTTCTGGTCTCCAAATCTTAGTTGTTGAACATCCAGAAGATTGATTATATTACAGTGTAATAAGGCAGTAAGATAAACATTACTAGTTATCTGCATATCAAGCATCTTAAAACATAAATTCATCCTAGAATTTAAATCCCCATAGAATGTTAACAGTTGCCTATTTTATACAGTAAATTTGAAATCAAAACTATACTTATTATCATGACAATTATGACATTTTTATAACAATCTGAATTTCCATTTGACATGAAATACCCCATTTAGTCAGTCATCTCTACCTAATACATAAGAAGCCTTTACCTAACTTACTGACCTTTAGTGGAATACAAATCTCATAAGTTTTTGGTACCAGCAAAGGTCTGAATATGAAACAAAAGTCTATTACCACCAATAATCCCCATTTTACAATGTGGGAGACTTGTACATCTGGAAGCATGAATACATTTAATACATCATGAGGTTAGTAACAATTAATTGTCATAGCTACATGAAAACCTTTGTATCAGAGCACCTTTAAATAAGAACCTTATTGTCTAAAAAATTTAATCTTCTGACAATGACAAAGGTGAGCATAGCACAATAATATATTTTAAAGAAAATTTACTGGGGTATCTCCCATAATGCTATGGAGATTATTGTGGCTCCCTTATTAATGAACAAGGATTGAAGAAATTTATCCAGACAGCTGCTTCCTTATTCATCAGTTGTAATCCTGTCCAATAGTTCCCCAAGCCTGAAGAGTCCCTCAAAAAATTCAAAATTGCAAAAAAAAAGGAAAAAATTACTTTTTGAGCTCAATTATAACAGCTGATTATACACTAGACAGAAAAAACAGTTTATAAAATCAGAGTGCATTCAAATGTATTTGGCCAATTTGAATTATGATGACTGTTTTATAGTTTTCATATTTTTAAGTATAAATAGACTAGTTAGGATATTTTTGTGGGTCTATTAACTGAGATTGCTTGTAATAAGAACTTTAAAAACTAAAACTTTTTAACGTGGGCTCTAAGCTGATGGCCTGATTGGAATTTCCAGCTATACAGGTTACTGACTGTTGTTTTGATAGCCATATTTATAGGATAGTCATATCTGATAGCAAAAACTGCTGCTCTTATATCCACATGTAACTGCTCCTGCTAATGAGACAGACTGTTAAAAGGCAATTTTAACTATGTATAGGGGGTGAACACTGCAGTAGTTAGGAGAGCACGCATTACAAAAAAAAATTTTTTTTTCAGGTGATTGAACTAAACCCTAGTTGTTAATTAGGTGGCAAATCTGATGAATGATCTTCTGTAGGCCTTCCCTGGACAATGGACAATGTGCTTTTAGGTTCATGGTTTGCAGTCTTGGTATAGGGTTCAATGTTTTGAATAGATGGCTTGGATTCTGATCAAGGTGTTGTTCTGATAGATGGTAGGGGGGTTCTCTTCTATCAGGTGAGAGAAGGATTTCTGATGCTTAGGTGTTAAGGGGTACAAACCAGTGGCTTGAGGTCTCTGTGTTTGAGAGTGATGCTGATAATCCTGTGGAACTGGCTGGTTCATGGGCATACACATCACGATGGAATCTATAATGTTTCTGTCTCCTGTGAGAATACATGCATTTCCTCTGCCCAATTTAAGAGTGATGCTGGACCATTCCAAACACCTGCTTGGAGATCCCACCAAGCTACAGGGACTAAAGATCCGTGAGAGTGGATAGATTCTTGTGCCCAATGTTACATGGCTGGTGGCAAATCAGAATTAGGAGCAGGATACAGAAAGTTTAGAACACATGCAGCAAAATTTAAATACATTTGAGGAGAGTTCTGACCTTGTATTCCTTTCTTTTGTTTAACTAGCTGATTTTTAAATTTAAGATAAGTGCGCTCAATTATTACCTGACCTTAGGGATTATAGGAGATCCCTGTAACATGCTTTATATTCCAGTTATCAAGAGAACTCTGAAAATGCCTGCTAATATAGGCAGGACCATTATTAGTTTTTATTTTCTGTGGCACTCCTAATGTAGCAAATGTTGACATGCAATGCTGTATGACATGTTGACTTCGTTTGCCTGAATGACAGGTGGCATGAATCACATGTGAGAAGATATCCAAAGTGACTGGAATGTACTTAAGTTTGTTAAAAGAGGATATATGGGTAATATCCATTTGCCATAACTGATTGGTTCTAAGACCTCTAGGATTGCAGCCCTATTAAAGAACAGGCCTTGGAATCAGCTGGCAGGAAGGACATGACATCATTGTCTGTCTGGCTTGAGTTCTGGTAATTTTAAATTCCTTTCTCAAAGCTCTAGAATTTTGATGAAAAAACTCATGGGACTGTTTTGCTTTGTCAAAAATGGAAATCAGGTTGACAAGAGCATCTGCTTTATGGTTTCCCATTGATAAGGGACCTGGGAGGTTAGAATAGGCTCTAATACAAACGATAAAGAATGGAGCAATTCTGTTAAGTATAGCTTTCTGTAGTTTTAAAAATAGTTGTAATAAAGTGGGCTCAATGGTGGAGCAAACAGGAGTGGCTTCAATCTTTTGGGTCAGATATACTGTGTAAGAGGAGTCACTTAATATATTAAGGGGTTGGTTTGTGAATTGTTCTAAAACATATAGAAAAGCCTTGATTTCTGAGTGCTGTACTGAATCCCCCTTCATAGAGGAGTGGTGGAAGGAGCAGCTCCAGATAGCTGCTTTCCCCTTAGAAGAACCATCTGTAAAGTAAGTAGAAGCCCCTGTCAATGGTTTGAAATGAGAGAATAACACAAGTGCAAAGGAAGCATTATAAAAGAGGGTCACTACGGTAGTGAATATCTATTGTTCCTAGGAACTAAGCAAATGCTACCTGCCAGAATAGGGCAGTTTGGAGTAAAGTCTGACTCTGTTGAGTACCTAGTGGTACTGTAATAACTGGGTCATGTCCAAAGAACTGACATGCTGTATTTCTTCCCATAATCACTATTTTTAATATTTGTTCTACATATAACTGGAGAGTTTTTACTAGTTGATTTGGCAAGAATAGCCATTCCATAGGAGAAAGAATTTTATTAATCCATTGTCCTAACATTCCTGTAGGAGAATGAGGTGTCTGTAACACGGATAGAGAGGTTCAGTAATATTAACTCTAAATCATTGCCTAGAATGCAGACATTTTTCAACTAATTTTAGTTCTTGTCTGGTCACTTCTGTGAGTTGCTAGGAAGAATTTAAATTCTTATCACCTTGAAGAATATTATATAGATTTTGTAACTGTTAGATTGCTATGCCTAATTTGGGCCTAAAGTCAATTAATATCTCCTGTTAGTTCTTGGAAATCATTTAAAGTTTGTAGATTACCTATCTTTATCTGAATTTTTTGTGGTTTGAATACCCTCTCAGAAACAATGGAGCCCAAATAACTGTAAGGACTTATCATTTGTACTTTGTCAGGTGCTAATCAAAAGCCAAGAGCAAGTAAATTTCTCTTGACTTCTTCAAGTAGCATCAGTAACTTAGATTTAGAGGACAAAGAAAGCAAGATGTCATTCATATAGTGGATAATACAAGCTTGAGAGAATTGAGTTCTACATCTTTTCAAAGCTTGTGCTACAAACGACTGGAACAATGTGGCACTATTTGCCATTCCCTGTGGAAGCCCAGTCCATTGAAAATGTTTGGCTGCCTCACAAAAATTAATGTTAGGTACTAAAAATGAGAGAAAAAAAAAGTCAATCCAGAGAGTGGGATATTTAAAAAAAACAATCTTTAAAATCAATAACAACCATAGGCCAGTGCCATGGGATTATAGTAACACTGGATAGACCAGGTTGTAACACCCTTATTCCCTTATTAGCAGCATTCAAGCATTTACAGCTCTCAAGTGTTGTATTAATCTCCACTTGCCTGATCTTTTTGGAATTACAAGCACAGAAGTATTCCATGGAGTAACAGATGGCTCAAGATGATCTAACTGTAGCTGCTTTCCTACTAATGTCCATAAGATCTTTAACTTCTCCTGAGTTAGGGGCCATTGAGGAACCCATTTAGGCCTTGTAGTTTTCCACTGAACTGGCAGTGCAGAAATAGGCAGAGAAGTGCCAATGGCCCCACTATAAATTTGACTTATATCTCATTCTAGATCTACCTTGTTTTATTAATAAAGGCTCAACTGGAAGTGTACAACTCTGTAAGTTCTTGCTCAAGCCTTTGTTTTCTTGACACTCCACCTTAGCCTTCCTCTTGTTAGCAGGTGATATGTTCTTCTGAAGGGCAGAAGTATCTAGGACAGTGTCCCACTCTTACATAAGGTAACTGCCCCATAAATTGATGGGAATGAGTGCAATAAATGGTGTTATAACATCTGTCTGCCTATCAGGGCCAATATAGGGTAGTGGTATAGACTGTAATACAGATTGAGGGGAACCTAAGCCTATCAGGGTTGTGGAGACAGGTCTAGTTGACCAAGCAGATGGCCAGGTTCCTGCAGCAGGTATTTATTGTCACACCTTGTACTCATCCCAGCAGAGGAACTGATGTTTGTTTGGTTTGGACCAGATACAACTGGTTCAATTGTGCATGGGATTATAGGGCACTGTTTGACACTGTCCCCTGAGTTTATGCCTGCCCCTGGGGAAGGACCGATTCTCCATTTCCCTGGAGCAAGGTTGTGCCATCCTTATGAAAGCTAGACCTACAATCTTTTGCCAGTGAAAACCTTTCATGCAACGTGGGCACAGATTACATGGTAAATTTGTGCCTGGTCTAGTACTAGTATGCATAGCTGTGGGAGGTGTTGCCTTTGAAGGCTCTGAGCAAAGTCGGCAAGTGTGTCCTTCATTGCCACAATTAAAACATTTGATCATATGAGCCTTATGGGCTACCCACTGGGATACCGCCTGTACCCATTTATGCCTGCCCCTGGGGAAGGAATGAGTGCAGAAGTGTACGTGGTAGATCCAGTATTTTGACATGGTTTATGTTAAGTAGATAAGTCTTTAGTATGAAGCACTGAGGTTAAAACTCATTTATACTCCTCAATGGCATTCTCATATGCTAACTGACAAAGAAGTATTTTAGCTGCATTGTCATGAGAAATTTGTTTATTTATAGCCTCTTACAATCCAGCTATACATTGGGTGTAAGTTTCTGTAGGACCTTGGAGTATCTGGGTAAATGACTTATTGGGTGTACCATCTTCTGGGACAGAAAGCCACGCTCAGCATAGTTCTTTGCACTGTGTGATGAGAAGGGTCAGGGCACATGCTTAAACCTCTAAGTCAGCATATCTGCCCGTGCCAGGTAACATTTCCTGAGTAGTGGCTTTTAAGTTTTTATCCTCACTATCTTGATTATTCTGAGCTTGTTCTGAAATGAGCATCTTTAAACATGATTCAAAATGTAGGAATTGTGTCAATGATAGGCATTTGTGAGCAAGATGGGTTACATCACCTGGCACCATTTGGAAGCTTTGAATTATGTTATCTAAGCAACCGAGAGTATATGGACCCTGAACTCCATTATCAAGCATGCTCTGCCTCAATTCTTTCAAGAGTAAAAGGTTAAAAACTGTGCATGTATTGTGTTTACGAGCTGGGTCTTCCAGATCTGTCTTTTCTATGATTGGCAATCATAATGCCTATAGATACAGTCTCATATCACTATACTTTGGCTTCCTTGGGGGAGGAAAAGGAGGAGGATCCTTTCTGATCTGAGTCCTTGGTATGGGGAAGGGGTACTGTAGGAAGCATAACAACAGAAGAGTTATTTTCCAAATGAGGTGCAGAGAACGAATCTGAGTGTGTGGGTAAACTGGAAACGTTTTGGATGTCATTACAAATTTCTTGTAAAAGTGAATATATATGATTATCCATATTTTTTAAACATGCTTCACTTTTCTCTAGCAACCCACTGGGAATCTTATTATCAAGGTGATCTGGCTTTTTCATTATGCTTTTATCAGGGCTCTTTTCCATTTTATTTACCTCACTGATAATCATTTTGTCAGCACAGGTAGAGTGTATTGTAATAATAACTGGCTGTTGGTCTGCTTTATTTTCTAGGTAGCTATTGTTTGGGGTAGATTTTTTTTATCTTGGATTGTAGCTACATTAAAAACTCTTACCACCTATTTTATCACAAACTCTCATATCAAGTGTGCCCACCTTGGAAAAGGATAAAATTTAGGTATCTGATGGAGTAATCTAAAAGTATGTTTTGATGAGACTTTTCGATATCTGCATTATTTTAAAAGCTTTATAATCAATTGGCTAAATTCTTTCTCTTCAGCAGATAAAGAATATGATTGCCCCATAGTTACTTTGGACAAACAGCCTCCCACAAGCAATTTCTATTTTATAATTGTGTCTGAGCTTTATAATTAGTAAAACACTCCACTTACCTTTAATTTGGTTGTGCAAGGTCTGGTGGATTGTTATAGCACCTTGACAGTGGTTGCTGTGGCTTGAAGGTCATGTGTTCTGGTCGTGTTGGGCACCAAATATTGGGAACCTGGCCAAAAGTCCCAATTGTCAATATTGAAAACCCGGCCAAGAATCCTGATTGTCCATCTCAAGAATGTCGCAAGAAAAATAAAAAACAGAGACAAGTATCCTATTCCAACAATGGCTGAGAAGTCAGTGTCTCTGGATCCAATCACCTCCACTCCCAAAACAGCCACTATTTATTTGGTCTATACAGTGATAGGTGGAGCTAGCAAAGGATTGCAATTCATCCAAAGATTGACTCCAGAGGGCATAAATAATCTTGTTTTAAAGTATCTTGACCCAGTATAATCCTGTGATGATTTAAGAAGGTGTAGATAATCTTATGCTTAGAAGTATCTTGTCCTTGAATATAATCCTGAGATTACTTAAGAAAGCACAGATGATCTTATGCTTGGAAGAGTCAGTGGGAAATCCCAGATGAGTGGTATCAACAATCCCAATCCTTCCTTTCATCCCACAGGGAAATATACAAAATCAGTCACTGTGAATTTATGGTCCCCAACACTTCAACATGTTAGTCTTCAAGGATTTGAGAGAATCCTCTGAGGACCATAATCAACGTTTATGAACTCATACCTGAAATAAATACCTGTTTGATTAAACAATCTTCTGGGGGCTGGGGATTTAGCTCAGTGGCTTAAGCACTTGCCTAGAAAGCGCGAGGTTGTGAGTTCAATCCCCGGTACCAAAAAAAAAAAAAAAAAAAAAAAAACAATCTTCTGGATTGTTGTCTCTAAGTCATTTGACAAACTGTCAGCAATTACTCTAATATTTGAAAATGGCAGCTTTCAATTATCTTTGGGCCATAAAATGTCCCAACATAGTGTTCCACATTAGCAGGGAAAAAGAGCAGATTCAGCAAATAGTGAGGTATCAATGGCAAGGCCTTACCAGTTGTACAACTCTGCTAACTAGCTTCCTAAACTCAATCTGATAATCACATTTATCAATTATTATGGTTAAATAATAAATTAAGGTAATCATAAAACAGAACACTATGCAGTCTTTAAAAGCACCAACCTTATAATCCATCAATTGAAGATGAAATTAAATATAAGATTCTAATTTTAGAGTCAGCCGCTCCTGAGATCGAGCCATGTTGGAACCTAGGGCGCTGAGCAAGAAAGCAAACTGCCTGCCTTCCTGCTTAGCAGGCATGGTACAAGTGAGCTGTGAGTGAGCCAGGAAGAGAACCAGTCAACATCTCCGCTGAGCCTACCGGTGCACAGGCTAAGAATCAAACATCCCATCCCCCACTGCCCCGTTAGCAACTGGGAACCAGGGGTCTGAGCATCTCTTGGGAGGATGACCATATACAATAGAGCAAATATGGGGAATTTCCTTATACCATCTCTTTGAAGGCAAATACTGTTATCACTGTTTTGCTTTGTTCTGATTAACTCTTTTGCTCAGCTTCAATAGGCTGTTTTGATAGGTTTTATAATGTTCTGGTTTTGGTTTGATTTTGTTATACCTCATTGAATGGACAACTATTGTGAAGATAACAAGATATACTATGGTACCTATTACTGTTATCCCAATATCCTGCTCTGAAGTTTTGTACCAATTTCACTGCATTGTCTCAATTGGCTTTGTTCTGTTTTTTTCTGTTGTATTTTATTACCTTCAAAATAAAAAAATAAATAAAAAGATTCTAATTTTATGTACATACATTTGTGTGTGGCCATGCATATGTATGTATGAATTCAGGTCTTAAACAATATGTACAAAATACTGTGGTTATCTCAACAGCAGATGCTGGCTATCCAAATTTTGTATAAGAATGTGTTCCTTTAATTAATCAGGTTGTAAAAGTATGTCAATAAAAGGAATACCTTTTTAATTAATTTTTTAATTAATTTAATTAATTTTTTAAAAAATTAATAATCAAGGCTATATTTTTCCATAATATATAACAAAGATCAACAATTTTTTTCTCTACAGAGTCAGATAATAAATATTCTAGAGTTCATGGCCCACAGGGTGTTTGTCCCAATGATTTAAGTTTGCCACTATAACAAAAAAGCCACAAACAACATTTAAGCAAATAAGTCATATTATTATACAACAAAACTTTATCTATAGAAATTGAAATCTGAATTTACACAAATTTCCCAAAATATTATTTGGATTTTTTGACCACTTAAAAATCTTAAAACCATTTAGCTCATAATATGAAAAACAAGCCTCAAATCAAATGTTATACACTGGCCAGTTTAGAACAAAACAAAATATTCCAGAACAATAGAACACAGACCAAATATTCTAAGACTGGATAATGTCCAGTAACAGTATTATTAACTGCTCACTATCGCTAATTTTAATCTCCATAATGCATTCACAAAGTATCTAAGGCAGAAATTTCTTGGTAAAGCTTTTTGATAAATTAGTTGTACAATTTGCCTCTTAATAGTTAAAAGAGTGGACTTTGTGAATTAAACTGATAATACTAGCCAATTAAATGTGAAAAGATGTGGCATTTTTATACAATGGAATATTACTCAGCTATAAAAAAGGATGATCTTGAGGCCTTCATAGGCAAATGGAGACAACTTGAGACTATCCTCATTAGTGAAATAAGTAAGAATCATATTTATAAATATCATATTGTGTCTCTAGTGCAAAAAGTAAATAAGAACTACAAGTGTAATAAAACCAAAATGTGTAATTGCTATTGTAAAAAAGAGAGGAAAAGAAAGTGCTCTAAGGGATATAACTGCATGTAAGTTTGAGTGTGTAAAATAGATGACCATATTGCTGAATCTTTGTTGGATCTTTGAGCAAAACTGTTTGTAGTCTGACTGAATATTTACGATGTACCCTTTAACTTTGTAACTTGAACAACTACATCCAAGATGACAATATGTAATTTACAAATTACTGATTTCTTAGTGGGGCTTTTTCTCATTCTCCTTTTTCTTTCTTTCTTTTAGAATTCTGTATTACTGCTACCCTTTTTTGTTTTTTTTTTCTTCTCTTTAAATAAAATTTTAAAAAATGTATAATTGCTATTGTAAAAAAAAAAAGAGGAAATAAGAAGCGCTATAAAAGATATAGCTGCATGTATGTTTAGATGTGTGGGATTGATGACCATATTTCTAGGTTCTTGTTGGATTGATGAACAGATCTGTTTGCACTCTCACTGCTTTAGTGTCCACTTTGTGTGCTTTAATCCTGTAACTTGAATAACTATTTCTAAAAGAACAACGTGTAATGTATCAAATAGTGATTTCTTACTATTTATCTTCTTTTCTTGAAATTCTGTAATATTTCTACCTTTTTCCTGTTTTTTTCTCTTTAAATAAAAAAATGAAAAAAATAAAAAATAAATGTGAAAAGATTGTGTGTCAAAATTCTGAATTATGTTTTGAAAAAATTCATATTACATGACTCCACTTGACTCTGAGAGGACAAACTGTTGACTAAAATCATTTCTACTTTATGTCAATAGAAATTACACAAATAAAATTTCAGAACAAATTTAGAAAATTTAAAACTAATCTCATTACAAATTAGCTAAGAATCGACAGCTTTTTAATCACCTAGTTCAGCTGAGGTGAACCTTTAGCACACATGTAATTTGTTATTTTAAGATTTAAAAAAAGTTAATGTATAAGTTGTCTTTCTAAACTAAAACCTCAGTATTCAGGTTTAATTACAGTGTTGGCATTTTGCAATAAATAAGTTGGTTTTGGGTTTCAGTCTGGGCACTCTAATAAAAGATTCATCATCACTGCCCTAATTTTTAAACCACATTCTACTGCATCCTGACAGAGTAGATTTCTCCTAAAAACACATTTTTCCATATAGAAGAGTCATTTTCTAAAGAGTCTAAAGAGAAAGTTGGGTTTCAATGGATGAGCTCAGAGATTTGTTTCTAAAACCTCTAACTAAGGTAAGGAAATGAATACATACTGTTACCATGGTAACTGACTTGCTTAATTGCTTGAAGGCTAACCTGAATAAAGTATTGCAATCTTTTTTAAGAAAAAAAAAAAACACTGTTAAGCTAAATGGCACATACAAATAGCCATTTCAAACCCAGGACAGAATTATTCTTAAATAATTTAAAGTTTAACTGATAGGTAGTTATAGTGTAAAGTACAAATTTTCAATTCCTTAAAATGGTGCAATTCTCTTTTGTTACAAATACTCTATGTAAAGTCTAATCTGATGAAGACACTATTTTATCAATACAGTACTTACAGTACTGACTTCTTAATCAAAAGTATAAGAATGTTCACAATTACTACTCTAAAATTTGCTAGCAAAGTATCATAAAAGAGAAGTTACAATACTTACACTATAATTTCAATTTCTCACTCCAGGCATCTACACAAATTTCTGAAGTATCAGCTGAGTTTTATGATTCTCTGAGAAAGAAAAATGTATCACCATCATTTTGCAACAAAGAAAAAACTAACAAAAAAGGTAGCTCACTTTGCAAAAGTCAGTTGAGATTTCATCAACAAAAGCACTTTCTTTTCCTCTCTTTTTTACAATAGCAATTACACATTTTGGTTTTATTACACTAGTGTTTGTACAATAACGAAGCAGGGGAGTAGACTGAAAAGAAATCTAGACTTGGAGTCAGAAGACCTAGGTCTCAATGCTGCTTTGTGTGAAGAAAACTTACCCAAAACTTAAAAGGAAGACAAGAAAGGGCAGTAAGTCTGTTTTTTGTAATATAACAGCATGAGCCCATCCAAAGAGTATTTTCTTAGAAAATACATTTTTAATTGGCTGGCTGTTTATTCGTTATTTAAATACTCATATTCTATAATGTTACCTGTTAATTTATAAATTTTGGTCTAGCAAAGATGCAACTGAATTCTGCGTAACAGAATACTCACCTTCTAGAATGGACATAGTTAAAACCAAACATTGCAAAGGCTACAGTTTTTATAGCCCTATAGCTTTATATCCAACCTAGAAATCTCATTCTCAACTTTTACTAGGCCTGGTGGCACAAGCCTGTAGTCTCAGCACTCAGGAGGCTGAGGCAGGAAGACCACTATGAGTTTGAGCCCAGCATAGACTACATAGCGAATTCAAAGCCAGCATGAACTACAAAGCAAGACCCTGTCTCAAATATCAAAAACATACGTAAACTTGTTTCTCCAACATCCATATATCCTTTGTGCCTCTCTGGACCACTTTATCATGCTGCTCATTAATAAACTCAAAACAGATGACAAGTATTCATTCTAAACTTGTATAAGACTCTGTTGTGAAATTTTTTGAAAAGTGATACTTTGACACTTGTTTTCTTAGTGTCCATATAAGTTTGGATTTTCTAAATTTCAATAAGCCAAATAAGCTGCTTTTCTAAATTTTAATTTTCTCATCTGAAAAATGTGATTGCATTACTATTATTACTTGGCCTATGATATATTATTACATATTATATTACTTGCCTTAATGGCCTCAGTATAAATGTGAAGATAGTGATAAACATAATGTCACATTTTTTTAAACTGTAGTTATATATGAGTTAGAATACTGATAAGAGTAGTGATAGATCTTTTACTATTACACTTCATTTGGATACTTTAGGAAGGCTCATCAATTTCTAACTACAGATAGAGACACCAAATCCATACAAATTAGATAAGGTACATAAAGTCATCAAAGGTTAAGTAAGCACTGAAGTGTTTCATATGTAAAATGTTCTTTTAAAGGATAAACTCTAACAGGAAAAGAAAGTTGATTTATTTATCTAATACTGAAGTATCTAATACTCAATTCTTGCTCATAAGCCTGACTCAAAGAGTACTGAATTTCAAAATACATCTATTTTTTTCCCTTTAACTATATTTTATAAACTGTATTTGGGAGGTTTCCAATTTAATATAAATAGCAAGAGAAATATTCATGTTCCCATCCAATTTTTCATGTGTCTAGGAAGGAATGTAGAAACAATTTCAATGACTGATAAAGTTATAAGACTGGATCAATAAACATTTTCAAATAATCTAACATAGAAACCTTGTAAAACAAAAGCAACTTAAATGCTTCACAACTCAGTTTGGTTATTAATCAATTACCCAATTTTGATTCAAACAGTTGAGATTTCATCAACAAAAGCATGTTATTTTTTCTTAGAGGCAACTTCTAGTCAAAAAATCTTTCAAACTTATCAGCAATGCAATGAACTCTAAAAATTCTGGGCATAATATCATTTAACAAATTGCATATTCCAAATAATGTGACCAGGCATATTAATGTACAACACTTATCAACATACTTATGACTAGCTTTTATATATACAGAATCTATAATTTATTTTAAAGATATAATTTACAAAGTGTTCTGTAGAGAAGACAAGATGGCTGATCAGTGAGCAACAAAATACAAAGCCTCCTGGGAGAAACAATACATATGCCAGAATAAAACACCCTGGAAAGACCCAGACAGAGGGAGACGGATCCTCTTGACAAAGGAAGAAATTAAAACGTAAAAAAGCTCGTCAAATATTTTGGGACTACAACTGAAACAGCTAAAAATTAAGGGACACAGTGTTTTCACAGTGACTAGCCAAGTTTGCGCCATTTTGAATCTGCGCCAGCAGGCAGAGCCACCCAAACTCATTCCTACCGCCACTCACAGGAGGTACAGCAATGCTGAGGTCGGGGGCTGGTGAGCCCAACGGAGAGCAGAGCCATCAAAGGAACCTTCATTAATCCACGGTCAGTGCTGAGAATGAGACCACCCGCCACGGGAAGGGTGCAACCAAATGGGTGACATGTTGGAATCTGGCAGGAGGAGCCTGAACTAGGAGCGACAGTAACTTCAGTTGGTTGCTCCCTCCCCAGAGCAGATACGTGGGATTTGCTTGGACTGGGCTGCACCCCTGGCGGGGACCCAATGAACCTTCCCAAATCAATTCCCTGTACCTAGCACGCACTAACCAAGTGAAGGCACCTGAAGTTTGGCTGGCCGGTGGGGAGGGGCAGGCATACACAGCCGCTGCTTACACCTCAGTGACAAGAGCAGGCAGGAGAGGGCGGAGTTCCCTCACCAGTGTGCTTCATAGGAAACATAGCCAACAAGGAAGGGGGCTGGGACCTGCACTGTAACCCGTGTGGAGGAAGCCAGGACCATGACAGGAGAGAGAGACAGGAGGAAGCCCCCAGCCCAGAACCCTGAGAGCACTGATCCAGGAGAAGGAAAAACAAGGGAGCCTGAGGGCAGCAAACATGCAACATCAGACCTGGTTTCAATGGACATTAAGAGATATCTTCGGGACCTTGTACACGAGCTCAAAACTGAAATATTAAATCAGGTAAAGCAGGATATGAGTACAGTAATAAAAGAAATGCTCTCAGGAAGCATCTCTCAGGATGATACAGATGGAAGAAAGGAGGAACACAAAAAAAGGGAGAGAAATATTCGATAAAGAATATAAAGATAATATAGAATACATGAAGCAGATTCAAAGAGACTATCAGGAAATTAAAAACTCCATTGAAAGCTGGCAAAATTCCTTAAAATAAACTAAGGATAAACTATCAAAATTTGAAGACAAGTTGGCAGTGTGTGATCATGAAAGGAAAGATCTCTTAAAAATAACAAGGAAACAGGCAGTAACAATACAAAGGCTAGAAGATGACAAGAGAATCTATAATTTAAGAATAAGAAACATGAATGAAGAAGCAGGAATACATACAGGTGAATTACAAAGGCTATTCATGGAAATAATTAAGGAAAACTTCCCAAGCATGGGAAAAGAAAACAACTTTGGGTTGTGTGAGGCATACAGAACTCCAGCCACCTACAACCAAAGCAGAGCTACACCCAGACATATAATAATCAAGATGCCAGAAATTCAATATAAAAACCAAATATTAAAAACCGTCAGAGAGAAGAAACAGATTACCTATAAAGGTAAGCCCATTAGAACCACAGCTGACTTCTCAACACAGACCATCAGATCAAGAAGAAGTTGGGGTGAAGTGTTACAAGCCCCGAAAGAAAACCTCCAGCCCAAATTGATGTACCCTGCAAAACTGTCACTAGAAATTAATGGAGAAACAAGATGCTTCCATGACAAAAAGGAACTGGGGGAGTTTGTGACCACCAATCCAACCCTACAGAGAATACTGAAGGACATTCTAGAGAGAGAAAAAAATACCAGGATTTTAGGAACAGTGGCAGAAAAGCCTCAATGAGTGGGGCAGGAAGTAGAATAAAGGAGAAAACTAGACAAACAAAGGCAGAAAAATAGCATAGCAGAAACAAGGCAGAGAAGGATAACTAGAAACTATACTATACATGGTCTTGATATGCTATATTGTAAATAGTGCACTAAGATTTAAAACCCACATTACCCATACTACTCTGCTTAGATGTATTATATTCTGTTCCAGTCATTTTTGCCTGTACTAGACTTGAGGGCACAGACAGTAATCCCGAAAATAACAGAATATAGTATGGTAATCATCCTTAATTTCCTATTAACTTAATCTAAAGCTCTGTAAAACCTACATTGTTTTACTATGACTGATCGTAATTGAATCTAGTTTGTTGGATCACTGTTTTGTATTGATAGATTTTATTCAAAGCTGTTATGACTGATAATATCAAGTCTGAGAGTATAGGCAACTGCACTTAAGATGACAAGATCCACTAGAATATCCACTCTGGTTTGATTATTACCTGCCTTTGAAGTTTTATACTGTCTACAATATTTTATTTTTACTAATATTGTTATTTACTGCTATACTCAATCATACTGCTATATTCAATTATGCCTGTTGATATAGACATTCTACTGAAGATAATAAGAAACAACACAATAATCATTGTAGATCACCTTGTACTGTGATTTTATATGACTTTTTGGTTTCATGTTTTTATAGGAATTTGTTTTGTTTTGTCTTGCTAAGTTTTGTTTTTCCCTCTAATACACAAAGTATAGAAATACATGCAGAGATTCATGCATGCATAGCTGTCTACACTCTCACTGTTTGACTATCTACTTTGCATGCTTTAATTTTGTAACTTGAGCAACTATTTCTAAGAGAACAATATGTAATTTTAACTAGTGATTTCTTATTGTTTACCTTTTTTTTTTTGAATTCTGTATTACCTCTACCCTTTGCATGCTTTTGTTTCCCTTTAAATAAAATTTTTTTAAAAAGTGTTCTGTAATTTTTTTGAAAATTTCTTTCTTATTTTTCTATGAACTAGCAGAAATAAGAAAGGATGAAAAAAAACAGACAGGAACCAAAGAATCCATGACAAACCTCTAATTAAATTTCTGAAAGAAGTTTTAAAGACTGTCATTAATATATTGCTGCTCATCTTAATTTTCCTCCAAACAGTCCAAGCAAGAAAACCAGAGAAGCAAAATAAAACCACATACTAGCATTGGTTCAACTACTGTAAGGCAATGCAATTGTAAAAAGTAGAAGGATGATTTCAGTGACCTATTTACTTTTGGTACCTACCAAAGTTTCACAACTTCAAATATTACACCAAGCAATTTTATATTAATAAAGTCCACCTAAATGAAATATAAATAGAACCATTAAAATGCTAGCAACAGGAGAAAAAAATAAAAGCCTCTCTCTCTTTGCTGTGTCATAGTGAGAAACTGCACCACCCATAAACCAGTAACATGACTGAACTGAATTCAAGGCCAGGTGGCTTGCTCTGGAATTTAACTGCACTATCCAACTAAATAATTCATTATTTTTAATGAATTTCCTCTGCTCTGTAAGTAGTTACAGCCAGTCAGCTAAAATCAACCATTTAAAAGCTGGAAAACTGCAGAGAAAGTTTTCAAGTAAGTCAATTTATAACTTACTTAGGCTATTTTTCCTTTTATATTTATTACTGTTACTCAAATGACCTGAGATGAAACTTTATAGGACTTATTATTAAATGGATACTGGTGGTTGTCTAGCCAGCGTCTATTCCATTCTAGACCTTCTTTACTGTACCAATAAATGCAATTCAGATAATAACCAGTTCCCACAATGTAATGTGCTTTAGGGAAGCTATCCTACTCCCAGTGTCCATGGCAGAAACATGGCCTAAAGGTAAGCCCTTCCCCTTTGCCACCGTGAGACTCAGAAACTCAGTCCTGTGCCCACAGCAATCTCCCAAATTTGGTTTAAGAATAAAATACATGAGGTGAGTATGATGTCACATGTCTATAATCCCAGCACTGTGGGAAGACAAGGCAGGAGATTAACAAATTCAACTCCAGCCTAGGCAATTTAGCAACTTAGTAAGACCCTGGCTCAACATAAAAACATAAAAAAGGGCTGGGAATTTAGCTCATGTGAAGACCCTGACTCCATCTCCAGTATTGGAAAAAAGAATAAAATCCATTATTTCAGGCCAATGACAGAGTTTTCAGGAAGATTTCTGAGAATTACACTGTCTTGCCCTGTTACAACTATCAGGAGAGAGACTCTTAACTGAGAAGTGAAACCCAGATCTTCTACAGCTACTCTTCCACCAGACAGAGGTCAGCTTGAGATAAAGCCAACATGCAGAAGGCAGAAATGAAACACGAAGCCACAAAAAAAAAAAAAAAAAAAACTAAGCCACTCCAACTCAACCTTATTCAGCTTTCAATATTCATTTTAATAATAAAATCCGTAGGTGGGAAGTGTTACCAGAGATAGAACACAAGAGTATTTTACCCCTAAACTACATCCTCAGCCTCGTTTTTAAAATTTTATTTTGAGATAGGGTCTAGCTAAGTTGCCCAGAATGGCCTCAAACTTAAGAATCCTAATGCCTCAGCCTCACAAAGAGCTGGGATTATAGGTGTCTGCCCCACGTCCAGCTAAATTTCCTCAGTTTTTTAGCCTATTTGAATCAAATTATGCACACTTGCAGTCTAACTAATACACAAATACAATGGAAAATCGAACAATGCAATTAATCTTTTTCTTTCCTTAATCCCTAATCTTAAAAATAAATGTGGGTAAACAAAACAGACAAAATGAAGTAAAAAGAAACAAGACAAAGAAACACACAGTAACAAAAGTTTCATAACTTTCAAAAATAGTAAGTTTCAAAACTTTAATATCAGAATAAGAACCAAAATAATATTTAAGGCCTAGAGATGTAGCTCAGACAGCAAAAACAATGAGAGCACAAGACAATCCTCTTTCTGTCCCTTATATTGTATCCATCTACTTTTACCTGCTTTTCCCAATAATCTACTCTTAAAACAATGGTCATTTAAAGATAACTGAATTTAAAGCATTATATGGTAAATATGTGAGATTTATCCCAAGAATACAATCAATATAATATATCACATTATCAAAATGAAGGAAAAACACCACAATCATCCCAATCAATATAGAAAAGGCACACAATACAATACAATGTCCTTTCATGATTAAAAAAAAAAAAACAAGAAGAAAAGAAAACCACTCAGAAAACTAGGAATAGAAGGAAATTTCTCAATATAATAAACTTACAAAAAACCTACAGCTAACATCATAATGCTGAAAGACTCAAAGCCTTCTCAGTATCAGAAGCATGATGTGGATAGATAGCTACCTTCACCACTGCTATCTGATGTTATATTCAAAATTCTCTCCAGCGAAACTACCCAGGAAAAAGAAATAAAAAGCATTTAAATTGGAAAGCAGTAACACTATCTCTATTCACAAGTGACATGATCCTATATATGAGAACCCTAAGAAATCCACAATAAATTCGACAAATTTGCAGGGTAAAAGACTAGCAAAGAAAAATCAGCTGTGTGCTTACCAAAAACAAATACCGTGAAAGGAAACTAAGAAAGCAGTTTCCTTAAAAATAGCACCTAAGAAAAGAAAATACCTAGAAATAAATTCTAACAAGATAGGAACCTTGTACACTGAAAACTACAAAGCGCTGCTGAAGTAAATTAAAAGCATCAAAACATGGAAAGACTTTCCATTTATAGAAAACCTTAATAATGTTAAGAAACTATCCATTGATGTAATACAACCACTACCAAAGCTCAACAGTCACTGCTGGAGTAGAAAGGCCAATCTTCACATCAAACAAAATTACAAGAGTCTCATAGGGAAGGGCCCCTGGCCACAAGTGTAATTAAGAAATTTGGCAAAAGCTGTTCAAAATAATGGTAATCCAGGGCTGGGGGTTTAGCTCAGCGGCACAAGTGCCTGCTTGACAAGTGCAAGGTCCTGAGTTCGATCCCCAGTACCAAAAAAAAAGAGAAAAACAAAACAATGGTAATCCTTGACTCTATTCTTTAACATTTGGGTTCCTTGCCACAATATCCTTTGCCACCTATAGCTAGAATAAAGTGTTGTCCTGATGCCAACTGGACATTTACAAGTAAATGTTGATCAAAAACAAGTCCATTCCAAGGTATACCCAAAAGAACTGAAAAAGGGGAGTAAAAAAATAAAATGATCAAAATGTGATATGTATATGTATCAAAACCCCAAGGTGAATGTAACCACTATGTATTGAAAACATGTAATTTAAAAAAAGTGAAAAAGGCACTCAAACAGATACTGCTTAGAGTGATAAAAGTTTTAGAAATGGCCCAATATGTGTAGCTCAGTGATAAAGCCAGCTTCATTCTGAATTCAAGCCCTGGCACCAAAAACAAAAAAAATTTTTTTTTTAAATTGGAACAAAATTGATAAACTCCTAACCTTATCAAGAAAAGGAACAAAACTCAAATTCATGCAATGAAGAATGAAAAGGATGAATTCACTACAGATCCTGTGGAAATTCATTAGATTATCAACATTTCACTTCGAAAATCTTTACACCCATAGGTTGGAAAACACAGAAGAAATGGACAGATTCTTAGAAACCTATGAATTACCAAAGCTGAATCAAGAAAACATAAAAATTCTGAATATCAGCCACTGAAACTGAAAACATAATTAAAAACTTACTAACAAAAGCTCAGATCCTGATAAATTTACAACTGCATTCTACAAGAAATTTAAAGAAGATTTAATGCCAATACTCCTCAACTGTTTAATGAAATTGGAAGGGAAGCAATTCTCCCTACCTCATTCCTGGGGGCAAGTATTACTCTGATATCAAAGCCAGAGAAAGACTCAACAAAAAATAGAACAAGCCAGTCTCCCTAATGAACATAGATGGAAAAATCCTCCATAAAATACTAGCAAACAGAATGCAGCAAATCATCAAGAAGATTATACACTGTAACCAAGTAGGATTCATCCCAGGAATGCAGAGATGGTTCAACATATGCAAATCAATAAATGTAATACATCACATCAACAGCGCCAAAGACAAAAATCACATGGTCATCTCAACAGATGCAGAAAAGCTTTTGATAAAGTTCAACACACATTCATGATAAAAATCCTACAGAAAATCGAAATAGATGGTCTCTCCCTCAATCTGATAAAAGCCATCTATGACAAACCAATAGTCAACATCATACTGAACAGACAAAAACTGAAAGTTCTCACTCTAAAATCAGGAACAAGACAAGGATGTCCACTATCACCACTCCTATTCAATACAGTTCTGGAAGTGTTAGCCAGAGCAATTAGACAAGACAGAGAAAAGGAATAAGGACAAGAAAGGAAGAAGTTAAATTATTATTTGCAGACATGATATGAAGACTCCAAAAACTCCACCAGAAGACTACTACAATTAATAAGCAAATTCAGCAGCATAGTTGGATACAAAATTAACATGCAAAAATCAACAGCATTCTTGTACAAACATCAAATTCATTGAGAAAGAAACTACGGAAATAACACTTTTCACAATACATCCAAAACAATGAACTACTTATGAATCAATCTATTGAAGGATGTAAAAGATCTCTATATTGAAAACTACAGTACTCTGAAAAAGAAGATCGAAGAAGATATCAGAAAATGGAAAGATATCCCTTGCTCTTGGATAGGGAGAACCAACATTGTGAAAATGGCCATACTTCCAAAACTGTCATACAGATTTAATGCAATGCCAATCAAAATACCACTAGCATACCTCACAGATCTAGAGAAATCACTGCTAAAATTCATCTGGAACCAGAAGAGACCCAGAATAGCAAAGGCAATTCTAAGCAACAAAGGCAAGGCAGGAGTCACCACAATTCCTGACTTAAAATTATACTGCAAAGCTACTGTGATAAAATCAGCACAGTACTGGCCAAAAAACAGACCTGAGGATCAGTGGAACAGAAAAGAACATGTAGACACAACTACAAAGACACTCAGCCACCTTATCTTAGACAAAGGGGTCAAACATATTCACTGGAGAAAGATAGCTTCTCTAAGTGGTGCTAGAAAAACTGGCTTTAGCCAATGACTAAAACTAGACACACATCTATCACCATGCACTAAAGTAAAAATGGATCAAAGATCTACATATTAAAAATAGAAACAAAATCTACTGAAGTCAAAGTAGGTAGAAGTCGTGAAGCCATAGGGGTAAGCAAAGAGTTCATGAACAAAACCCAAACTGCCAGGGTAGTACTTCAAAGAATCAACAACTGGGATCTCATCTCATTAAAAAGTTTTTGCACTTCAAAAGAAATCACCAACAGAGTGAAAAGCAAATTCACAGAATAAGAAAAAAATTTAGCCAGCTGTCTCTCAAAGGACTTCTATCTAGAACATAAAGGAAATGAAAACTACCAGGCCCTTCATATTCAAAGACCCAGTCCAAAAATGGAAATCTGAGATGAACATGCACTTCTTAGCTGAAGAAATACAAATGGCAAATAAATACATGAAGAAATGTTCAACATCACTGGTCATTCAAGAAATACAAATTAAAACAACCCTGAGATTCCATTTCACTCCAGAAAGATTGGCTATCTCCAAGAAATCAACCAATAACAAATGCTGGAGGGCTTTGAGCCAAAAGGAACCCTTCTCCACTGTTGGTGAAAGTGTAGACTGGTACAACCACTATGGAAAAAAGTGCAGAGAGTTCTCAGAAATCCAGGAGTGGAGGTCCCATTCCATCCAGCTATTCCTTTTCTGGTTATTTTCTCAGAAGAACTGAAAACATTATGCCACCGCAATATACGTGCACCCACGTTTATAGCAGCATAATTTGTAATAGTTAAATCTTGTAAACAACACAAATGTCCATTAATGAAGGAATGGATAAAAAAGATGTGGTCTTTTTATACAATAGAATTTTACTCAGCTATAAACAAGGCTAAATTTAAGGCTTTTATACAACTTAAGACCATACTCATAAGTGAAATAAATCACACTCACATGTATAAATATATTGTCTCTCTAGTGTAAAAATCTGAAAGAGTACATAAGATCCAAAATGTACAATAGACATTGAATGTGAAAGGCAAAAAAAATTGCTCAAAAAGAAAAAAACTGGGATAGGGGAAAGGAGAAAAAAAGAAAGAAAAAAATATATAGAGATATCCCCAACGCCATGAAAAAGTGGAGCAGGGGGACACAGTATTCAAGAATATCATAATCTGATCTGCACTGACTATCTCAACCTCCTTTTTTTTGTATGATGTATAGCCTATAAACACATAAAGCTTAAATTACTCTTATTTTCAGACTCCATCAGCATTCTAAGGGCCTTATTTCTCTTCTCAATTGGGAGCAATACGTTTACATATCAAATCTATTCAGAAAACTGGCATACAACCAGAAAAAAAAATGTCAACAAAGAATCTTTGAACTCAAGAAATTCAACATAACTTGCTAAATGATAGACAAGTTATTTTCCTCGACTTTCGTGGGAGCATGGAGTGTCTGGATTTGGGTAATAACCAAGGTCTTATCTGAAAGATAGCTTCTAGGGTCGCTCCACAGTCTACTAGTTGGAGGAGTTAGCAGATAAACACACTTTCTCAGGAACAGACGCTCTGAGAAGGCCTGCCGTCAGCGGGGTTCTTCTTCAGAAGTAAGAAAGAAGGCGATTTCCTGCTAAGGAATCTCCCAAATACAGCCCTGGGACAGTCTCCGCGGACCTGAACACCTGCAAGTGTCAGAAGCTAACAATGTTACGCCCGGGGACTGAGCTGCGGAAACACTAGTGGGAAGAATACGCTACCTGGGAATAGCCAGTTCGACCGGTCTTCTCCTTCAGCTGGACGACTCGTGGAGCGCCACAACACGAAGGCCTGCAACCCTAGCATTCAGGCTCGGCACCAAATCCACCAATTTTATCCCTGTGCTCCAGAGAGAGGGTACGCAGGAGCTTCCTGGGCGCACTCATTACACATCAACTCAGGGAGACAGTCCTTCCCTCTCTCTTAGCTCCGCCCCCAGCCAAAGGGGTACGCGTGCGCAGACGCGGGCTGCCGCTGAGCACTTCGGGAAATGTAGTCTCTGCGCAGGTGCTGGTGAGCCGCCAGAGTCCTACATCCCGGCAGAATCCCTGCAAGTCAGAGCACTCCTTCCCACCCACCCCCCCACCGGCCCTTATTCCCATCTTCATAGCGGTCCAGTCACCTCGTGCGCACCTTCCATCCCTACGCGCTAGGCTTCCGCCAGGGCGCGCCCCGCGGGAGAGCGCAAGACGCCCCTCTTCCCCTAGCCCGCCGCGCCGGGAGGCGGGGTCCACCGCCCGTCCCCCGCCGTCAGCCTCCCCGCCCGCCCGCCGCTCCCCGCGGGTGTCGGGCGGGTACCCGGGTCCAGGCAGCGGCCGCAAAAGGGGCGGCGGCGGCGGGCGCCGCGGGCGATGCCCCTGCCCCGCTGCTCCGGCGGGGGTCAGTGCGAGCGGCGGCGGCGGGGGAGGAGGCGGGGGGCAGCGGCCGCGGCGGAGGGGCAGAGGGCCGGCGGCGGCCGCGAAGGGCAGCGGCGGCGGCGGCGGCGGCGGTGATGGCAGAGGCGATGTGAGTGCCGCGGGCGGGGACGCGGGGCTGGCGAGCCCGAGCGGGCGGGCGGCCGGGCGGGCTGCTGAGTGCGCGGTGCCGAGCCCGGAGCCGCCGCCGCGGTCCGCTGGAGGCCGGGTGCTCGCGAGCCCGGCCTTGCGTGCGGGGGTCCCGGGCGACCGAGGCGGGGCCGAGCGGGCCGAGGGCGGCCGCGATTGTTCTCAACACCCCTCCCCCACCCCGCCCCGTGTGTCTGTTTGTCACTTGCAGCTGAAGATGGAAGGAGCCAGGCGCAGGGGAGGCGGCGGCGGCCGCGGCCGTGGAGGCAAGACTGTAGGGGGCTCTGGCCTAAGCAAGAGTAGACTCTATCCCCAGGCCCAGCACTCTCACTACCCCCACTACGCCGCTTCAGCCGCCCCTAATCAGGCTGGGGGCGCAGCCGAAATCCAAGAACTAGCCTCCAAACGAGTGGACATCCAGAAAAAGAGGTTTTACCTAGACGTGAAGCAAAGCTCGAGGGGACGGTTCTTAAAGATAGCTGAAGTCTGGATAGGGAGAGGCCGGCAGGACAATATCAGAAAGAGTAAACTGACCCTCTCCCTGTCTGTGGCTGCGGAGCTGAAGGACTGTCTAGGGGACTTCATCGAGCACTACGCCCACCTGGGCCTGAAAGGCCACAGGCAAGAGCATGGCCACAGCAAAGAGCAAGGCTCCCGGAGGAGGCAGAAGCACCCAGCACCCTCCCCTCCAGTCTCAGTGGGATCCGAAGAACATCCTCACAGTGTCCTCAAGACAGACTACATAGAGAGGGACAATAGGAAATATTACCTGGACCTAAAGGAAAATCAACGGGGTCGCTTCCTAAGGATTAGACAGACCATGATGCGAGGCACTGGCATGATAGGTTATTTTGGCCACACTTTGGGCCAAGAACAGACTATTGTCCTCCCTGCACAAGGAATGATTGAGTTTCGTGATGCCTTGGTTCAGCTAATTGAAGACTATGGTGAAGGAGATATAGAAGAACGAAGAGGTGGAGACGATGACCCGCTTGAACTCCCAGAGGGGACTTCTTTCAGAGTGGACAATAAAAGGTTCTACTTTGATGTGGGCTCTAATAAGTATGGAATATTCCTGAAGGTAAGTGAGGTGAGGCCGCCTTACCGTAATACTATTACTGTTCCGTTCAAAGCTTGGACAAGGTTTGGGGAGAATTTTATCAAGTATGAAGAAGAGATGAGGAAAATTTGCAACAGCCATAAAGAAAAGAGAATGGATGGCAGAAGGGCCAGTGGTGAAGAACAAGAATGCCTCGACTAGAGTGAAATTGAACTCCATCAGGCAAAATTTTAAATCATAAATTGGCTAAAAGTACTGATCCATAATCATTTGAAGAAGTTTTTTCTCTTTTTTTTTTGGCCCTTTGTTATTAGTAATACCTCTAGTAGTTTATACTTCAAGAAGTCTGATTCTCATGTTCTGTTATACATAGATCACTATAATTCTTATGGGAATTCCAGCCTTCCCAGTTGAGCTGTTTCAACTGCTCCAGACTTTTGAAGTATGCAAATCAGCACAAAATGTGACATTTTGACCTTCTAAATACTATAAGATTTATATTGCACTGTGATATAATCCTAAAAAAAGATACACATACTTAATATGGAGTATGAATTTCTATTTAACAGATTCCCCCCTAAATAAGTATTTCATTCCTACTTCATGAAAAGCTGCTAAGCATACCTGTAGGACACCACAGAAACAGAGCCTGACCACAAGTATAACATAAATACTATAAAAGTACAAGTAGAAATATGTTGTCCATTGCATAACTGAATATTACACAGTAGGGGTCAAAAAAGTGAAGTCATTAGATAATTAAATTTTAAAGATATGTGATCATAGTATTTCTTAATGTAGTATTCTATAATTTCATATATTGTGGTAACCTACAGTTTGTAGTTGCCATATCAAAGCCATGAGAGAGTTCTAATTGGTTATTCTAAACTAGTTACAATCCCATCTTCACTTCAGTTTGTTGTACCATATATTTTTGTTGACTTTCCAAAGTTTCAGGAATTACTTTTGTGTCACTTTTGAGTGAGAGGCTTCATCCAGTGGCTTTGCTATGAGAATCTTGGTGTTTTAGCATTTTATGCTAATTTGAAGATTGTGATAGATTTTTTTCCCCTAAAATATAAAACGGACTCAAGGTGTTACATTTTATGTTTCTTCTTTAACACAGTTTCAGAGGGGTTGGTGCACCAATTAACGGATACAAAAATATCTTTAATACTATATTTAAGTAGCACTTTTGCAATTGGTATCCATAAAATGATGTCAGACTTCCAATATAAACCTGACTTTTACAGGTATTGTAATTCCAGAATGAAAAAAATTTTTTTTCTAAAAGCATTTAGAATACAAATTTTCAGTGTGGGAAAAATATTTGAAGAGAGTCTTGGTTGTAAGCATATGCAAAAAGAAAATTCAGGCATTTTCCAAGGTGCTCTTTATGATACTTAAAGAGGTTTACTTTACACAGCTTATCCGTTTATCTGTATTAAAAAATTACTTTCCAGAAAGTGCCACATCAACTTTTCAACACCTAAGCAATTTTTTAAACAAGTGGATATAGTGTATATGTGTACCAACCCACACTGTATTAACTAACTTTCATTTGTTAAGCTATATTTTATTCTGAATGAAATGATTGTCTTTTACCTTGGCTTTATTCACCTACCATACATTAAGAACATATAATCATGTTTAAGAGCCAGAACACTGATTTCAACCCCCAAGTATAGCTCACTGATGAGAGCTGGCTGCATGGATTGAGATCAGAATGTAGCTCTTCCTCAATATATTATAAAAGTAATTATTTAAATATTATTTAAATTTTTTCCTTCAGAAATTTGTCCCCAGACAGTGTCCCTAAGAAAACTTTGTTATGAAGTAAGACAGTTAATTTCATTGATTTATATTGCTTAAGAACAGGTGATCAGTAACCCAGACATATATACTGGTATTAGTTGGCAGATTATGTTTCACATTTCCTCAAGTAGTGTGAAGGAATCTCAGTTCATTAAAATGTGGACCATCTGGATCACTATGGAACAACTGAAGGTTAGAAGATAATATTAGTACTAGAGTTAATAGCACATGGTGGGTGTTGAGACTATAAAGTAGCAAAGGTTTTTTAACAGTCCTAACTGTAAAATATCATAATAATGTAGGCTTGCTAAAAAGTAGTTTTGGTATATGAAGGAGTGATGTGCACTTGAATTACTGTACTACTGATTGTTATTGCTGCCCATCATAGTGCCTATTAATAACCTGTCAGATTTTGGCAAACTGGAGCTGTGAATATTCCAGTGTTCAATTGTTCCTATCACTATTGCTATGAGTGTATGCTCTCTCTTAAAACCTTCCTTTTTAAAATATTTATATCCATTAGGACTACATGATTTCTTTTTTGATTTTTAGTCTGGTAAGATTTGAGTATGCATATATATATGTATGTGTGTGTGTATATATATATATATACACACACACACACACATTACTGTATCAGACTTAAAGATAACTATTCAGTTCATTGTATATAATATTATTAGTTTAATAATGCATTATTTAAGTCAAGAATTAGTTACACAGCCAAATTTTTTACCTTGTATGTATACTTCAAAGTTTTTGCTATCTCAAGATTGGATAGATGCATATATACCAGAAAATGAATATACTCTAAAATTAAGGCTTCTACCAATCCTTTTGTTTTACCTTTTCATAGTTAATATATTCACTGAAAAATATGATACTATGATTTTTGATACTTAAAATTTCCTAGAATTCATTAGCCATAAGTTAAGTATGATCCAATTCAAAGCTCTGGTATTAGGACATGTATTGCCATGTATCTTTTGAAATAAGCTACTATGCTTATCTGTGCAATATACATTTTATTTATCATCACTTATAAATGAAGCTGCAAGTGTACATGGTATTCTTCAAAATATCAGGATCCTTGCCTGGGAGATATTAATCTCCTAAAGCAACTGGATGTTAGAAGTAAAAAATGAGCATTGAAGTTAGTAACCAAAATTACTAGTTCATTGTATAATGCTAAAACTGATGATGTTTGCACATAATAATCCAAGCATAATGTGGTACAGACTCAAACTGTAATAATATAAGCTAATAGTATGAAATTTGGAAACGGGTTCCTCATAATAGTTGGCAGTATGCTCCTAGCAATTAAAAGCAGCACTAATCTGTTGCTTATATGCAAAAGATGCAATGTACTATAAAGATATTAAAGTTCTGCCACATTTTATAATTTTCCTTTTTAAAGCCCCAAACTGCCATGTCCCTTAAACTTGAGTCAGACACAGGCTTATTTGCACTAAAAGAGCATGGCCAAAAAAATAAATGACAGGGTGGAAAAGCTAGTTGGAACCTCTTGGAATAATTGGTTCTAATGAGAGAATTTCACATTTGTCTATTTGAAAGCTATATGGTCCAGGCAGACAATCTGTCAGTTCACTAATTTAATAATGCACTTTACCTTTTGTATATAGAAGATGTACATTTATGTCCCTTGACAGGTGGGATGTGTTTCAATAACTACATAGTTAGAATCTGTAGGATGATCTCTTGCATGCATATGTTTGTGTTGGAACTGTTGTTAGTAACAGCTTTCCATTAAATCAGTGTAATGGAGAAGGGTAGAAGATGCATTTGAAACAAATCCCAATGCATTTAACAGTGAATTGTGGAGTTCATCTTTGTATTCTTAAGGATTAGAATAAATTTTAAAAATGATTTCTAATTCAGATGAATATTGCATTTGAGACTATACTTGAGACTCTTCATAAGACTCTGAAAGTTAATTTTGGGAATTTGTCTAGATAAAGTAATTTTTAATGATTCTATTTCATTGTTGACTTTATGTTTAAATAACAAAAAGGATAGTACAGTGATACTGTACTAGAATTAAAAGTATGGTTAGCTGATATTTTTTAAATACCCAGATTAAACAAACAAAATTTCAAGTTAATAAAATGCAATGAGCCTACTGTTACTAAAATAAATAAATAAAACATTTCAAAATTTGCATATGTAACAATTAAAAAGGGCATTGTGGGATTTAGTGTATCCTTCCATCCTAAAAAATTCCTGAGATGTACATTTTAAAATTACATAATTGTTTAATAATAGGTTGTATGTACTTTACTGAGAAACACTGTGTACTAACAATTCATTGAGAGTGTGCTATATTTACTGCATTCATTTTATATCTATAGATAAGAATACATTATATATAGTCATACTATCTTAATACAATCATGTATTTATATTGTAGTTTTGCAAATATTTTCAGTAAAATAAACATTTATCTAAGCTGCACAATTTGAAGAGGATGAAATTAGAATATACCCTCAGATACTCATTTTTATAAGCAGCTACAATTGAAAACTGATGTATTGTCACTTAAGTTTTGTTTTACAGTTATTTTGGTATTTAATGAGTAAGACTTAATTTGAATTTTAAGTGGTTTTCTGAAAATAATTTATTCATGTGTGAGATCTTTTTTCCTGGTTATTTCTAAATGTCTTTAATTAATATTAATTATGAAATCCTATTCCAAACTTTTTGTGAGGGCTTTGCTTAGTCACCACTTAGTTTGAAGTCTGTTTACCAAAATACTAAACATCTTCAGCAGGATGTTTTGATTGTAAAAAGAAGTTAACATTGATTCTAAAGCTATAGAATATTGCAGGAATAATATTTATCATTGCCAATTACGAATCTTAAAGTCTTTCTGAAGATTCCTTAAAGATTTTTTGACTTTCATAAAGATATGGTGACTAATGATTAGCCCATCAGAGGAAGAGAATAAAGATGTTAACGTGCTGTTTAGACAATCCACAGTTCACAATACTGTAGTAATGGAGGACAGGAAAAGTGTGTTTCCCAATTTAATGTTATATGAAAATTGGAATTTTAGATCACAGCAACTGTCATAAAATATGCCCAAGTTTATATAGGTAGATCTTAGAAAAATAATGTTAGTATATTTTCTTGTATAATGGGAAAAAATCAAGCTATGTTCTTACTTTGACATGACATTTTAAATTTATTTTAGTAGTGGGGTTTTAATATTGTTGAATAGGGAAAATATATAGTGTAATATTTAAATACTACAAATGGTTAGACAGTGAAAAGTAGCAACCAATGTTACCAATTTCTTGTATATCCCTCCAGGGTTACCGTGCATATACAAACATATATGTATAAACATTTATTCTTTTTAAACATATAAGTGAAAACATACACTTTCCCCTATCTCCTAGTATCAATTTTAGATCTGACATTTAAGTTATTTTTCCTTTTACATAATTAAATATCATACCTAATATAGTTACATACCATTTAATTTAACTGTATTACACCAAGAGAGTATCAAAGAAATTTTGAATGAATCCCATTGGTATTTACTTAAAAGTTTTGTACATGTTAATTTTTAAAATGTATAAATGTTCAATTGATCCTAATTTCCTTTCACTGTTCATCCTAATCATTTTACCTTTCTATATTCCTTCTCTCTTGAAGTAAGAAAGTTTAAGAGCAACAGCATATTAAATAATTTAACCAAGTGTTACTTTAGGTTAACTATGTTCTCTAATGGGAAACATCCATATTCAAAAGCTTTAACAAATTATGACTTGATTTTTATGAATTCTATTACTGTTTCTATCCAAAGACCTTGTCAGTATAAGAACAAAATAATATTAGGACTATAGTAAAAGATTATATTATGACTTTGTTGAAGTGTTTTGATTTATTACACAAAGGTTTTATGATATGAAGAATAAATGGTTGATTCAACAACTTCAGCAAATCCAAGTCTATGCAAAGAGACAACACTGACCTTAATTGTTAAATGCATTAATTTCTTATTGAAGGACCCAGAGTCTGTCAGTTCTTAGGATCAAAAGATACTATGATGATTTGGAGAAAGAATAAAAGTTGAGAGGCAAAGAGTTTCCAAGTGCCACTAAAACTTATCCATTCTCTGCTGGAAAAATATAGTAAAATAAAATGGTAAATATGATTGTTTTAAAATGCAGTTAGTATTATTGCTATTTCTGAAAATATAACCAAAAATAATTCCCCTAACTCTTCCACCAACAAAAAATCATTCTCTTTTCATTCTCATCAAATATACACTGTGAGATCACTTTTCTATTGACTACCAAGAAAAAATTATTGTCTGAAAAATTTAAGATCCTGTATTTCAACTCTTCAGTTTTATCAGGTGAAGCAAGGACAGCATTAAGATGCAGTGCAATTAAAAACATGTTTAAAGCCATGTAGATGAGGAAGAATTTTTTAATGGATTGGTATTTATAAATTTTATGAAAATGTTATAAGATGTTTCAAATTGTCTTAAACTTTATAAGAATATCTTCATTTTTAATAATGTGTTGTTTGGTTTGGTTTAGTACCAGGGATCAAACTCACAACCTCGCACTTGCCATGCAGGCGCTTGTGCTGCTGAGCTATATCTCCAGCCCTAGTGATGTATTTTTTTGTTTGTAAAATGAAAGAGGTGCTTAGAACACAGTATCCTCTTAAACACATTTTAAAAGCATAAGAGAGTTTTATTCTTTTATTTTGGTGATGAATAACACATCACCCTTTAGAGAATCTATAAAATTTATAAGAATCTCCAAATATTTACTTGTTTATGCTTAAATTGATATATTCATAAATTTCCCCTTCTTTAAAGGGAAAGGTCAAAAGCAAAGAAAATTCGCTTCCAAGAATAAATTTTTGAGTTTATGCTAAAAATATTAAGCGTGTCCCATCTTTTTAATCAAGGAGTTTCCCATGCTGGTGCTTTCTGATAAACTGTTTGCCAGACTTTACCTTTCAGTACCCCTTGAGAAAATTCTTAAATTGAGGCCAGTGATATCCACTGGAAAACTGAAGCATAGTGCTGCTGGTGTGGTCATTTGAACAAATAACTTACTTAAATGAACTATATTCTTAACTTTTTCTAAAGTTGAATAGTAGTCTGCTCATTTTACGCTTGTATTTAGTTTCTGCAAAAATTGTGATACTCAGTTTTTATTGACCTAGGAAATACTAGGACTTTAAAAAAAAGAAAGTAACCCCTATGAAAAATGTTACAGTATTTAAAACTCAAAGTTGTTCAGATTGTAAGATGGGGCGGGGGGTTCTGTTGTTTTTTTGTCTTTGTCATACTAATGGTATAAGTCTGATTTCTTTATCTGATTAAAATTAAATTTTCTCTTATAAGAAGTTACTATATTCAGAAGTAGTGTTTTATTTTTCTTAGAGAAATTGTTCTGTAGATTAACACTCTTCTGCAGGATTTTATTTTTCATGGATAAAATAAGGTTGTTGTGTACAAGTAGCAAATAGAAAAAAAGAATCAGGAGAAAGTAGTAGCTGATTATTTTGCCCATCCATAAAAAAAGACATCAATGTAACAGAAAAATAAGTCATTTTCAAAATAAAGCATCTATGTATTTCATCTTTTAAAAGTCATTTGAGAAATATAGTTATAAGAGCTAATTCTGCCAATATGTGGCCTGACTCTGAGTAAGTCATTGAATGTCCATAATGGTTTCCTCACAGAAAAGAAACAATGTTGAGCTAGAAGCTAAGGCTCATTCCTACTCTAAACTTAAAATTCTGCATCAGTGGAGTATGAATGCAAAAACAGATAAAGAATACTAAAATTGGAAAGTGTAAGAGAGTCTCTTCATATTAAATGTAAATATAATAATGTGATGATACCCAAAGGAACAATGGAGCAATGTCAGTTCTATAACATCTGGATATTGCTTTAGCCACACAAAATTAAATTTTTCCTAGTTCTTATTAATATCACACTGTTGTATGCTACATAACCTTCTTTAATTTCTTGAAAGAAATATTTTATTATCTATACAAAGTCTTGTTCTTTGGAAAGAGCATCTCTCATTCAGCATAGCAAAGGAATATTAAAACTAACATCACTTCTGAAATGCCATTTGTTCCTTCAATAACTATAAATTGCATTGCTGAGTAATATACTGTAACTGTCATTGCAGTGGTCCCTGAGAGATCAAGTACTGCCTTTGATCCCTTTTACCTTGATTTTATTGAATAAAAATAATGATCTTTTTAGCAAAGAACATCAGGAAAGAAACCAATCCATGGAAAATCTGTTTTGTTCTAGAGTACCTGTACCTACTAGAATATGCAAAGAGTAAACATCCTGAAAGTTTTGTTATAGCCTTGAGAAACTGCAGAAGTTGTTGATGATTGGTGAAGAAAAGAAGCACCCAGGCTTTTGTCTTGAAGCATTGAATTAGGCTCCCCATTCCTATACCCTGCAGGGCCACACCCCTTTTAGTGGAGAGAACCAAAGGAGTAACACCTCTCCAGCACTTTCTTTTGGTTCTTGTTTGTCAAAAACAGTGCTTAAGAGCAACCTAATTGTATTTTGATCACTCCAAAACACTCCTTGCACATAAAATTCCACTGATGAAACATTCTGTGTGATAACAATCTTTGTCCCAGTAGTGGTTCACAGTAACAGTTTGGGTGACCTGTTTTCAATAAGTCCTATCAAATGAATTGGTTGTCGTAGACAATTTTTTCTCTTCTTTTTCCCCTCTCTCTCCTCAAAATAGTAGATACATTTTAGATTCTTGATTGTTTTATCTTTCAGTACTGTGTGAAATCTTAGTGGGATATGAAAAAATAATTTAGCAGTTCTTTTGCTATTTTATAGAAATATTCTTCAGCTTCCCATCAAACATTTCAAGCAACTTTACCAAAAGAACATACCTAAATGCAAAAACTACCCAGCAAATTGAGACTACGGAGCCATAAGAAATCTGTTTAGGAATAAAGACTTTGTACAAACACCTGGACTCAGTATACTCCTTATCGTTTGCTAATTCACTTCAGAAACTGCTGAATTTTATTTCTAAGTTTTTTAAACTAGTGATTTATACCAAATGACTTGACAATCTCAGAATTCCAGTTGGACAAAGTCTGTTGCTTATTAAATCCTCCAAAACTGGTATACCATGCTGTAAACTAGGTGTGAAAGTAAAATCTAAATTTTCATCAGTCATAGTCTTCTCTTTTCCCTTCCCATACACTGTTTCCCTGTGGAAGTGTGTTAATCTGTGCTGGTTCCATTTCATCCAGTTTCTCAGGACTGATGGTCTGTTTGTCTGTCTGTCTTTCTGTCTGTTTCTCTTTCCCTCTCTCTGCTGTCTGCACACACACACACACACACACACATACACACCCCGTCACAGGGTCTTACCTTGTAGTTCAGGTCGCCTTCAACTCTCTGTGTAGCCCAGGCTGACCTTGAGCTCACTGTGATTCTAACAGCCTCAGCCTACCAAGTGCTGGGATTAGAAACATGTGCCACGAAGCCCAGCCAAAGTGTTACTCTTCACTTCTCAATACACAGTGACTCTTTAGAAAATATGTGACTAGCATGATTAACAGTTAGTTTGAGAAATGAATTTGACAGAATAGTTGTACTGTGAGCATTTTTAAAGAAGGACAATAAAAGGAAACATCAACTAAAATTTATTGGTACTAATTATTACTTACTGAATACCTACTCTATACTAGGGAATTGTATAGGGTCCCTTATATGTACTATTTCCTTTCTCCCCCCCTCCAGTGGTGAGAGTGGTAGTACTGTGGCCTTTTCTTGTCTGCTAAGCAAGAGCACTACCCCAGATCTCTCTCCTTTTTTAAGACAAGGTCTTGCTAAATTACCCAGATTGGACTTCAACTGGTAACCCTCCTGCCTCAGTCCTCCAAACTGCTGAAATTATAAATGTGTGCCACCTGGCCAGGCCATATCTATTGTACTATTTCTCATCCTCATGGCCTCCTCATTTTCATGTAATTCTCTAGAAACTAGTTAAATTTTCATAACTAATATATTTGAACACAGATTCACACCAAAACCAACTGTGCTCATTCATTTAGGCCAGGCTATGTTTAAGACATGCTCTAAAACTGTTGCCCTGAACTCTAATAAAGCACAGTCTACCCCCTGCCCCTGCCATTCTAAATAAATCTCCCTCAGATTGCCAGGAATTATTTTATCCAAAGCTATCATCTTTATATAATATTCAACAAGAGACATTTGCTTGTCTGAAGATTTAATCAACTGAAGATTTAAAATTGCTGCTAATAAATCCAATTTACTTAATCTTTTGTATAGTATACAAATTAAACCTCTGATCCTGGTCAACTTAAATAAATGTCAGTAATTTTTAATTATTAAAAAAGTTGGATATTCCCTATGAGCAAAGAGACAAGTTACTTACTATTCATTGAGAGCCTAAATTTCATTTTCATGAACCAAAACAACTGGGTATGTTAAATTTGGAGACAAGTCTTAGTAATATTATTGAGAGTTTTGTTTACCTCTCCCAACTTTTTCCTGCCATCTTACTAGTTTCTAACAACCCTCCCTGCCATACATCATTTCATTCATTTTATATTTAATTACCAAGTTTGCTCTTCCCTTAGCTCCAGCAGGGTAAAGTGGGGTAACTGCTCCATTTAGAGATAAAGTATGTATTTTTCTACATTACTGCAGGACTATCATTTTTAAACCTTAGTATGATAAGTCACCTGCAGGGTTTGTTAAACTACAGATTGCTGGGCCCCAGCTCCAGAGTTTCCATTCAGTATGAATGAGGATGTAGAGAGAGGACCTGGAAATTTCTTAACACATCCCCAGTAAAGTGGATGATGCTGATCTGAGAACCACACTTTAAGAACCACTGCTCCAGGTTGATGAAAATTCTATCAGAGCTTCAAAAACCAATAGAAGAAAAATTTAATCAAAACAACTATCATGTCTTGGTGAGAGAAGACAGCAATACTTATTCTGCCCTGAGAAGTTTACAAATCTTCAAATAAGCAATATTTTTTATAAGTTGTATAGAGTTTTGGCTTAAAAAATTATTTTCTTCCTTTTTATCCTTTCTTTAATAACCTTTTGTATTTACTCTCACTTTTCAGCAGCTATTTTAAGATAAATCTATTAGGTATTAATTATGAAGACATAAAAATCAAATATATGCAGACTGCAGCATATTTTTAATTTATTAAAGAATTCTAGTATGTAAATCAGTAAACAATTTTTCTGTTCAAGAATTATTAACACAAATTTAGCAAATTCTTAGATTAACAATTGGACTCTAAGTTTGGAGATATCTACTTCTGTGCACTGATTGAGCATATTATTTGAAAACAACTACAATTAAAAATAATTATGTTTGCCAACTTTATAGACATTCTATAATGTGCTGATCAAAATGAAAAAACACTTTTTATACTAAATCTAGTTAATATATAACTATACAGAAGCCCCTTAATAATCATTATTCTAGTGGATCACATGCTATTGGAAATATTGAATTAATTAATACATAGGCAATTCTATAAGTTCTTTCACTTCTGTTTCCATCCACTACCCTTCGATAGTGTGCCCAAACACTGAATGATTCCCTGTGAGCAAGATTGACCAACTGCTAACAAATAGTCATGAACTCAAAAGAATCATTAAATCCTCCTTCCCATTTGTATTGTACAGCTACAATATAAATTTTAGATTAAAAATTTTAAGTCATCAATTTCATTTGAGTAGGTTTCAGGTTTCAATTCATTTATAGTAGTTTCAGCAAACTTCAAGATCAGTTATTTTTCCCTGTTTCTAGAATTATTAAAGGCAGAAGCTAGACTCACTTAATGAAGGATACATAAGGAAAATAAATGTGAAAAGAATTATTACTACCTAAAGATCCTTTTCAATCCTGAGAAAATCAGAATTTATTAGGCATAATGCTTGGAAATCTTATATACAGGTTTCTTATTTAATTATTCATACCAGGTTGTATAAAGAATTATGATTTGAAAGCATATTCCCCAAAACTTACATTTCTTTCCATCCCTTATTTTTGCAAAACAAAAACTAATTTTCCAATTTTCATGAGTTTTACTAATTAAATGAGTTAGTTAAGATAGTTTTCCTAAAGTTTGCCCTACAAAATTAAGTCCTGTATTTTCAAAAAAATCACTTTTAATCTTTTTCAAAAAGGATTACACAAAAGAATAAATATTATTTGTAGGTCAGTAGTACCTGATTGTGGATTTCTTTTGAAAGGCATTAATGGCAGTAGGAGAAATTAGAAAACTAAATTGTTGAATATTATCAAACTTTGTTTTTCTTTATAAAAATTGAGAATTCTATTTAAAGATCAAACCATCTTTATCACCGTTCTCCATTTTTTTCTTGTACTGAAAATGAAAAGAAATAATATAGTTTGCTGATTTCATGTTAAATTTTCTGCTCTAAAACAAGTTTCCAAATCAGTTGATTGTTGCTGCAAATCATATATGTGATTCTCTCCTACAGTTTCATGGCTTGCTAAAAGGCAAAATAGTAGCCATACTATCTAAAACTCAATTTTCCATGCCAGTGTCATTTTTCATTAGTTCTTCTAGTCATCTGTGCTTTCTTGTGATTCTGTAACATTTCCAAATTTCAGCAGCCATCACTGTTGCCATTTAAAACTTAGTCTAGTGATGCTCAAATATTAACACATACTACATTAAAAATGTCCCAGAGACTAATTTGGTTGGCCCATAGTGGGTTTGGAAATTGGCATTTTTAAATTGTCTTGCTCATTTTGATGTCAGTTTTCTGAAAGTCATTCTTTGTCAGTAACTTTGACTGTGGAGCTTTGATTGGCATCTTTTCTTATAAATAGTACTTTTTATGGAGGGAGCTGAACAGGTTGAAGTGTAATTACACACAAATTTGTAAAGTATGCTACACATGTCAACATATTTAACTAAACAAATTTTATTATTGTGCACAAATAATATATACAGACCTTATACATACATTTACTCTTACATAAAATTATGCAGAACTCAGTCCCTTCCTTGCCCCTGAAGAAGTAGTGGCAAATTGGTTTCATCTTGTTCGTTACTGAAATTGATTCGTTACTGTAATTACAGGCACATGCCACCAAGATTCTCCCTTTAAAACATAAATGTTCTTTGATACTCGAATATTAGTGTACATGGAATATTAAAAATGTAGATTCTGATTTTGTTCAAAGTAGTTGAGCAATTAGCATTTTTAAATTGTCTTGCTCTTTTGTCAGTGTTCTGGAAGATGTTCTTTTGTCATAAACTTAGATTATGAAGCTCTGATTTGCATCTTCTCTTTCAAATCATTTTCCCAGCTACAATTGCTTAATTAAGGTTTTAATATTATCAACCAAGATATCATCAGATGGTCACTTTTTGTTAAAAATATTAGCATAATGTCTAGGGCTCACTTTAAACAGGCTAAATTAGTATTTAATCCAGGACTCTATACCATCATATTTGCTAGCCAGTGATTGCTGAGAATGCCAGTTTCTCCCCCACTTCCAAAACTCAGGCTGTTTTTTTGGTACTGGGGGTCAAACTCATGACCTTGCGCTTACCCGTCAATCACTTGAGCCACCGAGCTAAATCCCTGGCCAACTCAGACTGTTTTAACTTGACATCCAACCACTGATTACATACTTAGATTTTACTACCAGAATGTTCTGAAACCTCTCCAACCTAAATCAAGTGAAAATTCTTTCAGTCGCTCACAAGTTGACTTCTAAGTCACTAATGATGACTTTCTCAACTTTTTTTTTAGATATAAACCTATAGCTCATTAGGGCTAGAAAAATATCCCTAGTCTAGAGATTAACCAATCTGTAGAATTTGTCTTGCAGTATTGAAATTCTGTACTTGTTAAATCTCCCATTGGCCTTTCCCCAGCCTCTCTCAACTACTTTCATATTTTCTTACCAACCTTTTTTAAAATATGCAAGATGATTTTGTAATCCTTCTTTCTACAATAATAGACATAGTTATTGTTATTTTGCTCTACAAGTATAAATCTTTAAATTTTATTTAAATAGAAAAAAGTAAAACAAAAAAGGGTCGAAATAATACAGATTTCAAAAAAATAAACACTAAGAAATCACTAGTTGATAAACTACATGCTGTCATCTTAGAAATAGTTGTTCAAGTACAAAATTAAAGCATACAAAGTGGACATTCAAACAGTGAGACTGCAAACAGTTCTGTTCAACAATGCAACAAAAACTTAGTGATATGGTTATCTTGCACACTTAAAACATACATGCAGTTATAGCCTTCAAAGCACTTTCTTTTCCTTTCTCTTTTACAATAGCAATTATACATTTTAGGTTTTATTACTCCTACAGTTCTTATTACTTTTTATACTAGATATACAATGTGATATTTATGATTCTTATTTATTTCACTTATGAGGATAGTCTCAAGTTGCCTCCATTTACCTATGAAGGCCTCAAGATCATCCTTTTTATAGCTGAGTAATATTCCATTGTATAAACATACCACATTTTTTTCATCCACTCTGCAGTTGATGGGCATTTTGGTTGTTTCCAATATTTAGCTATTACAAATTGTGCTGCTATGAACATGGGTGTACATATATCGCTGTGACGTGACCTTTTCAGATTTTCTGGGAAAATACCCAGGAGGGGAATAGCTGGGTTGAATGGAACTTCCAATCCTTGTCTTCTTAGATCTCTCCATAGTGATTTCCATAGTGGCTGCACCAGTCTACATTCCCACCAACAATGGAGCAGTGTTCCTTTTCCCTGCAGCCTCGCCAACATTTCTTATCAGTTGATTTCTTGATGGCAGCTGTTCTTTCTGGAGTGAGATGAAATCTCAGTTCTGATTTAATTTGCATTTCTCGAATGACCAGTGATGGTGAACATTTCTTCATTCATTTATTTGTATATCTCCACCTGAGAAATGTGTGTTCATCTCAGATGCCCATTTTTGGAGAGAGTCTTTGAATTTGGGGGGCTTGATGTTTTTCAATTCTTTGTATGTTCTGGATGTAAATCCTTTGTCTGAGGGGTTGCTGGCTATAATTCTTTCCCATTCTGTGGGCTTTCTTTTCACTCTGTTGGTGATTTCTTTTGAAGTACAGAAACTTTTAATAATATGAGATCCCAGTTGTTGATTCTTTGAAATGTTTCCCACGCAGTTTGTGTTTGTTCATGAATTCTCTGCCTACCCCTATGACTCCAAGATTTTTACCTACCTTGTTTTCCAGGAGATATAAATCTTATTCTATACTGTTATGATTTTCACATGTATAAAGACTCACAGTTTCAAAGCAATAATGCTTATATTGAGATTAAAAGAGTCTCATAATCTTCATAAGTAGAAGATATTCTATCTGCATATTTTTCTACTAATTTAGAGGTAAAGTTTATTATTATTATTCTGAGACCTGGGGACTCCAAATGGATACTGTTTGATTGCTTTTTTGTTGAAGATTTGAGATTACAGTTAACAGAACAATTAGGCTTATATACTAGAATTTCCATAGCTTTTTCCTATATGTATATGCCAGTTTTGTCATGAGAGTATAACTTATATACTAGAGTGGACATTTTTTCTGGAATTTAACAGTAATTTCACCGAATGAATTCAACATCTTTGATTAATTCAGTATGAAACTTTAAGCAGCCTTACAGGAAACATAATTTGGGAGGAAATAGTTGTAAAATTAAAACACATCTGTCTGCCAATGAACTATTTCAAATACTATTTTCAAAATTATTGGCAGTAAGAAAAAACTCTACCCAAGCAACATATTCTAAAAACTTACTTTTTGAAAGCTTTCTTCAAAACAAATCTTCCTGTTATTAAAAATTTTCAAGGAAATCAATAAAGTTTAAAATTCTATAATCAATATATATGTAAATAAGCAAAAATGACATAATTATGTGTACACTGCTTATGATCTTGTTATATAAACTTTTCTTAATTATATTGAAACTACCAAAAATTAGTTGATCACGACCCTTTGATAATATTGAATCTTTATTCATTTTAGGAATTTAACAATTCATGGTATTAATGCTATCTTACTATCAGTGCTTTCAAACTATGGCATTATTTTTAATAAGTGGCCATTGTTAATATTCCCATAATTTTTGTGGCACTCAATTTTTTAACAATCTTCTATTTACTTCAAAAAATTATTTTAGATTTCATATCATCATTTCTTTATTCTCCACTATATTAGAAATGTTGTCTTAGCAGGGAGAAAAAAACAATCCCTTGGGTTGAAAAGAGTTAGTGAAGGAGTTGTATTGAGTGTAGGAAGTTTAGTAACATTATTGCAATATCAGGGCCCCCTCGCTATTAAAGATCTTTCTGCATTGTTCACCATTATCACCCCTAAATCACCAAAATTTATTCACTGCCCTGCACCCTTCTGAGCTCATGCTTTCCACACCCAGAACTTAACCTCCCCTTGATTTGTAGTCTCTGACTTACGGTAAGCACTAATATCTTTCTAACAGGAAACTACGTAAGTGAATTCCAGCCTGAAAATTCAATGAGTTTGGAGCCTTATTTCATAATTATTTACCTGCTTTGTCATTTATACTAAATTTATCTAGAATGAGGAATGTCTGTGGATATTCTAAGAAAGTAAGTGCACTATTGCTCCTCAGGAATTATTACACTGCATTCCTACTTAAAGATGTCTTTATTAGCTATCTGTGGTAGACACTATTATATTGTTTGACTCTTTTCTCTCACTCGCTTTTTTTTTTTTTTTAACCAAGCATCAAACTCACAACTTTGTGCTTGCTAGGCAGGCACTGTGCTGCTGAGCTATATTCTGGCCCTGACTCATTTTTTAAAAATGATTCACATAGGTCTTGCATTTACAACTAGCTTTATTTTTTTAATGGTACATGTTTGTAGTACATAATGTTTATATTCTTTGTGGGGAATTGGTACATAGCACATCTTAATTACTTTGTTAATTCCCTTTCCCCCTTCCCCTTCTCTCTATCTCTTGCTCCCCTTCCCTATGAGGAAGATCTGTCTCCCTACTTCCTATTATCTGTCTTTTATTTTTCTTTTTATTTGCATTTTGGGCATGCCATAGAAGAGTAATTATGCAATATTTAAGTTTGGGTGCCTGATTTATTTCACTTAATATTGTGGTCTCAGGGTGCATCTATTTTCTTCCAAAGACTCAAATTTATTGTTCTTTTTGGTAGAGTAGTACTCCAAAACTGGGTGGTGTGGCCAGCACCTGTAGGCAGCTATTTGGGCTGCTGAGGAAGCAGTATCATTTGATCCCACAGCATAGCAAACCTTTTCTCAAACAAAATAAAAATGAAACAAAAACAAAAAAACAAAGCTTGTGTAATTTAATAGTCCTTCTACTAAGGTGATTTGCATCTGATGCAAGACACATTACCTAAAATCTACATACGATTTGAAGGAAATATTTTATGTTTTATACAGAAAAAAATAAGGTAAACACAGAACTTGATTCTTAGGTTTTTAATAGCTAAACTCCAAATGACAAATTAGCATTAGCAAACTTATTACAAGATAACTATAAACTAAAATCAATATAAATGCTAAATTATTCACTATGTTTATGTTATAATAAAGCCAGCAAAAAATTGTATGTTTTTTGGACTATGATTGCAAGCATTGATGGACACTTTAAAAATCCTTCCAGGCTTGCCTTTGAACTCAAGATGTGCAGCCATATAGTATGTAAGGGAACTTTGTTGCTGACCAGAAGCCCTGAATCTGTGCCTCTTTGCCAGCCCCAGGGCACGTATTGGAACCTATGTGAACCCGGCTCACTTATCCATCAGTCAAAGGGACTGGATCAGAGTAGCCATTCTCCAAGAGCCCTGTCAATTTCTGTATCTCTGGAGTCAGTGAAACTTTCCTTCCATACCCTTCTTTCATTTTTCTCCAGCTGCTCTTTGTTTCACCTGATGTTTATTAACCATCGTATCTTTCCTGGCACCCTTCATATTTAGCGCTGACTGCTTCACAGTGTTGCACTATGTTTCAATGGACTTTGCCCAGGCCATTGTTGCTGCCATCAAGTGTTTGTGTTGTTTTGCATCAATGAAATCTACAGTCTGCCCGAAAAATGTATACATACTTTAGGAGAAGAAAAACTTGTGTAAATATTTTAATACTAAATTTATTGAGACATCATGAGATTAATACAAGTTACCTTTAGCCTCTATAGTTACAAGAGGTGCTAGGAGTGGTGGCTGTGAGCTTCCAGACATTTATTAGTACAGCAAATTGCTGGTCGGATAACCTCCGTCATTCAGATTGTTGCACATGCGTTTTCAGTTTCTTCTCTAAGGGCTGGCAGTGTAGAGGGGGTTTTGTGATAAGGTTGCTACAGGAGGTAACACCAATCTGCTGAAGACAATCATACTATTTTTCTTTTCCTGAAGTGTGTATACATTTTTTGGTGGACTCTATATTTTGAGCAATATTTCACTAATCATAAAGGACAGTTTTTTTTTAGGACAGTTTTTTAAAGAAAAGAAAATACAGCTTTTTAAATAATAGCTTCAACTATACTTCTCACATTTACCTATACTTAACAAGTAAATGAAGTATCTGTTGAAAGAAAAAATAGGACAGTTTGATTAGGCTTCAGAAGCTACTTTGAATGAAAAAGCTTAAGGCTAATCATAGTAAAATATTTGTGTTATGCAAATGAATGTACTTTTAGTCTCCAGCACAAGGCCTGGCACAAAGTAACCACCTACGTCCATTGAATGAATAGGACAGTGAATTTATTAAGCAAAGAAAAAAATGTTTCTGAAGTGAAAATTTAGGATCTGCAAAAAGCAAAAGATTCCATATTAAACTGTGCCTTAATTTGTGAGTTATCTTTAAAAATGACACAGTATCTCTTAGCAAGTTTTTAAATGATCACTTTCATGAACATTAATTGCCTCTTTGATTTGTCTGTTATGTATTTTGATTTCAAAGGTGAACAGGCAGAGGGACAGTGATGATTAAGTGACAAGAGATGATTTATGAAATCCACACAGTGCTAGATATGGGGAGAGAAGTGCAAAGAAGGAAGAAACTGTCCGGTTTAAAATTTAAAGTCCAATGAAGGAGATAGGATTTTCATAAGGGAAACTAAGTTTAAAATATTTTTAATAAAGACAGGTGGCATCTAAAAAGTCTTTTGGAATAAGGTGAATCACCTATTTAAAGCATGGGCAACTTAAATCCCTTAGCAACAAAGTCATTTGTTCTGTATTACATCCTCAGCCCTTTTTTCCCTCTAATTTTTTTTATTTTGAGACAAGGTCTTTCTAGGTCATTGAAGTTGCCCATGCTGGGCTCAGTCCCCCTGCCTCAGTCTCCCAGATTGCTGGAATTACAGGTGTGCACCACCACCACCACTCCTGGCTAAACTTTTTAAATGATAATAATTTACATATAATTTGATATGATTTTAAAGCTTTTTCACTAATTTCATTTTATCCTGATGAAACTACTGATTCCAGTGAGTGTGGTTCCACATCACTATCCTCACCTAACAGGTAAAACTCAGGCCCTGAGGTGAAATGACTTGCTGTAATCACTTAGCTACCTAATTAAATTTTGGGGTTTTAACAAGCCTGCTGCTCATCTATGCCTTTGTAATAACATCACAAAAATTGTCAATGTTAAGCTTTGAAATCAAAATTAGGTAAAATTTAAGCATGTAAAATTAGCATATAGTGGACTCAGCAGTACAAGCACCTGCCAGGCAAGCGCAAGGTCCTGACTATGATTCTTCGCAGTACAAACAAACAAAAAAATTAGCATATAGCTAATTAGAAGAGGTTTAGAATGCATTCTAAGTAATTTCTTGTTTTCTTCCTTCTGTAGGCCATTTTGCACTTATCATGCACTCAGTTTAAGCCCTGGTGGGAAGCACAGCAACTTGTTGCACTGGTGCTTTTATCTTTGCATGAGTCACTTAACTGGATTCTGACCATGGACACACATCAGCCTCTGCCTCAAACTCTTAAGTACCTTTTGTGCTTTCCTCCTTAGACTTTCAGAACCTCCTCTCTTCCCATGACACTATCAAAAATCTTGTTATGACACCAGAACTGCAGAGTAACCCTCAAAAAATGTTATTTAGATAATTTAACTACTTCATTTGTACAGTAAACTCAGTTAATAAAAAATCAGCTAGTGAATTTTTACAGTCTTATGAGCAGGACTACCACTATTAGGTTTTTGACAGACATTTGAAAGGAATGTTTCAGGTTTTTATCAAATTAATTCAAGAACCCACATCTTTGTTTCCATTATCATACAGAGATCATACTTGTTAAAGAGGATGGTCCCAGACATGCACAAAATTCAATAATATTAATTATGTTGTATTTATTAAAGTAAAAATGCAAAATAATACCTATTAGAAATGTTTTTATTTCAGTAGGATTAATAGCATTGTGATTATAGTTCTAAGTAAGATATTCCCTTAAATAAATTACCTTGCTTTCTGGTATTTCCAGTTAACCATTATTTTGTATCATCACTGAGGAGTTTGCAGGTTAAATTCCAAATTCATATATGAAGATTGAATTATTCTGACCTTGTAGTTATGGCCCTCAAACTTTCATGTGCTGATTAGCCTAATCTGCACAAAGAATATTTATAAATGTTTAAAAGATCAATATACCTCATATTATCAAGGAGGAGCTTACTAGTTCCACATTTTTCTTTTGCTATGAGAAGAATAAATCTATAATAATTATAATCTACTTCCTCCATCCCCTCAAGTAGTAATAGTAATTTCAGCTGTACTTTTGAGCCTGGGTCCCTACAGAGTTATCATCCGAGGCTGATCACAGAGTAATAAGAAGCACAGACTTTAGTGTCAACCAGTCCTGGGTTCAGTCCAAATTCTATTGGTTGTGGAATTTGATGCAATTTACTTAATTGTACAATGCTGCTTTGAGAATTTATTCATTCGGCTTTCATTCTATACTTATCAACCATCTGTTGTGTGCCAAACAATATTCTATGTCCAGGAGATTGTATCAGTAACAAAACATAATGTTTCTTATGGTCAACCAAATTCTCTTATTAAAGAAAATTAAATGTCTTCAAATACATGAAGCTGTTAGCAAAATGTCTGTCATCAAGTAAGCACTTAATAGTAACATCATTCTTAATTCACAATAGACACATCTTTAAAAAGTGTAACAAAATTATGCAAAACTGGGAGAGGAACTTGTTTTACCACAAGAAATCACATATTATCAGGAGGGGAGTTGGGCTCATTGTAGGCTCTTGAAGGTGTTTTCAGGCCAATATTAAAGAGCACAATTGAACAGAAAACAAAAAAGTGCTAACTATAAAGGAAAACATTATATTTTAGGCTCTACCAAAAATTTTTATTCACCCACAGACACCATTAAGAAAATGAATAAACTGTTTATAAACTGAAAAGTTTCGTTTGAAATTGGCTTTGTACCTTAGAATCCACCAAAATTAAAATTTTTTATTTCATCCAATGACACCATCAGAACTGCTTAAGAGGATTGCTAGGCAGTTTGTATGATTTGGGGACCAATTGCCCCAACACTAACAGAGTTATTTTCACTGATTTTCTAGTATTGGTGTAGGTATCCATAGAGAACTGACAATCTAAGATTTTCTTTTCTATATCTGCCAACTTTGATTTATTTTTTTCCTGAAAGAGTCTCTTTCACTTTTATTTATAAGAAATAGGAAAAATCTTAAAAGATACTATGAGACCTTTTCAAGATCATTTAATTATTTGCTTTCAACTTTTGAACCAGATCTCAATTCAATGGTGGTTCCACTGCCTGTTGTCTGCTTCCCTGATACTTTGCTTCAAAATCAGTAGGACTATGTGGATTCATTTAGATCATTTGTTTTTGTCTTGCAACTGTTTCCCACCTGACTATTCTAAAGTTGAAAACATTATTACCAAATAATATTTGCAGGCCATTTTGACCCTTAAAAAACAGCTTTTTAAATTAATGCACACTTTAGTTCTTGGTTTCAGAATAGCATGGAGCCATTATAATTTAGGCCCCAGGGACTGTCTTAAAGAGGTTCTTACAGGTCATTATCTTGACACCCAGCTTTTCCTTTTTCATATGTAAACTATAATTTTTTTTTTTTTGTCCCAGGGATCGAACTCCCAACCATACGCTTGTAAGGCAGGTGCTTATGCCACTGAGCTAAATCCCCAGTTCCTTAAACTATAATTTTTGTTTATCTCCTGACTAGAGCTCTGTTTTCTTTTGATACTTAACAAACTTTTAATCCTCCCTCAGTAATGTTTCCATGAAGTACCACATGAGTATTCTATTGATTGTGTACTTTTTTGCTCACTATCAAGATGAAAATAAAGTCCTTTAGTGTCATTTTTTAAAAGGAAAATTTTATAACTGGGTATCCATGTTATCTTGTATCAATTTATTGGTTTTTTAAAATACTGTATCAATTTAAATTTATGCAAATTTTATATTAGCAATACCAGTAGCAGTAATAATATGTGGGTTAGGGGTTTCGGAGCTTTTTTTAAAAACTAATTAAATATGTGCCTGCATATTTGCTTTTTAATCAATTTGTAATGTGGAATAAGAAGCCACCATGTAAGGTAAGCAATGGCAATTTAAGAGAAATGAGACCATTCATTTATTCATTTAACAAATATTTACTGTGTTCCCTTCATAAATCAGGCATTGTTTAGGAAAATTATTTTTTTTCTCCAATCCCAGATTGAAATGATAATCATTAGTAAAATTATTTATTTTTATTTTAAATATCTTTGTATGACATATAGTTTGGGACAGCATATGTCTTTGGTAGGCTTCATTTGAAATTACAAAGAAAAATTGGAGAAATAATTGGCTTTTAATTTCTGCTTTAACTTTACAGGTAAATACTTGACATCCTTCATAGAATTCTGTTGAGAATATACTATTTTCTTCTCAGAACCAATAGTATTTTCTCACTTATTTATTTTTAGAATTGTCACATAGGTAATTTCTGTAGGAAAGTAGGGCTTCATTGGATATTTGACTCTGAAGGTAATCTCTTTAAAGCTGATGAATACATGGCCCCTTACATTTAAAAAGATGAGGTAATTATCATAAATTAAGTCCCAGCCAGTGGCATTCAGCATGGTTTTAAATGTAAAATACCAAATATACCACTTGACTTTGTATCGAGCGTCGTAAGGTAAAATCTTGTTTCCTTCTCGTTCATAAGTTTGAAGTGAATCACTGTCCTTTCTATACTGTTATATCCTGCTGCCTCACCAGTGGTCCCTGAAAGTCCGTGTCTGCCTTAAAGCTCTAATTCTGGCTCCACTTCAGGATATGCTGCTTTCTGTAGGTAGTTTGAAAGAAGTTTTTAAATGAAGAAAAGAAAAAGAAAAAAAAAAAACAACCTCCAATACTTTTGAAAGAATATTATATGAGTTATAATACCTTTTAACATTTTCATTAAGATACAATTGGCACAGTGTGAAATGCTCATATCTTAATATATCTTTCAACTGATTTTGACAAACATGGAAACAATGTTTCTCTCAGTGGGAAAGTTCCTATGTACCCTTTCTCAGTCAATTTTTCCATGCCCTTTCACCATCCTAGCTTCCACAGCAATCATTGATCTGATTTTTATCACCACTGGTTTTGTGTATTTCAGAAGTTTATTTAACACTTTAAAAAATCCATTGGTTTCTTTTGTTAAGCCTAATAGATTTGAAATCATCTATATTGTTGAGTTTAATGATAGTTCTTGATGATACTTTTTTAATAAGCAGATCTTCACTAAGTACATATCTTAACTGACACACTCTTTAAAATATGGCAGCAAATCTATTAGAATGCAGGGGAAAATACATTATTAATATTAATTGAAATAATCATAACATTCAAACAACTCTGCCACCTTAGAGTTACATGGATCAAAAGATACTGTGTCGGGAGATTCTAAATAGTGTAGTAAAAAGAGAGACATTGGGTGAATGCATTTAGCAACTGCAATGACAACAGTACTGTTGTTTCCTCCAGTTTATCGTTCTGGCTACACAAAGTGAATGTGACAGATCATCTCAGGTGAGGATTATCTCTATTCAAAACATGCTGGACAGAAAACTTTCATTGTTTGTCAATCTGATGATGCTTCAGTTGCTGTTTTATCGTCTTAAAATGATGTAACGTGGACCCCGTAGAACTTAGTTTTATTAGGAGAGACTCACTTTGATCTGTAATTCCTAGCAAAGATGATACAAGTGAAAGAAGAGCAAAAACAGTGAGAGCAACATCCAGATTGCATTTTTATTTTTCTGAACGTCCTAGTTCTCCTTGCCTAAATTTTGCCATTTTTGCAAAGATTCATTAAGATGCTGGGAGACAGAAATAAATTTAAGCAAGATTATATCATAATTCAGGAAAGTTGTATTACTATACACTATGTTCCAATAGATCCAAAGGGTGAATTTTTGCTCTCTATTGCTGACTATGATAAGAGAACCATATCCACAGCAAAAAGGTGGCTGAATTTAACATAGATAACTAAAGGAGAGGATCGAGCTGACCTTTGGCTAGTCCACTGACATCCTTAACCATCTTCATTTTCAAGACTGTTCAGAAACACAAAAGGATCCCAGTACATTGTCACAAAGCAACAGCATGCACAATAGCCACTTCCTCGTCCTTATGGGTAGTATACCGTTTCCTTATCATTACAATTATTCAGCAAGCTAAAAAACACAAATACATCTTGGTGCTTATATCAATTCCATGGGGAGAGTACCAAAATGAAATAAATTTAGACAGAGTAGTGAGAAGATACTAATTTTCCTCTATATCTCTCTTATTCATGGATTTTCTCATTTCTTTCACCTTCCTACCATCACTAACTAGACCTACTTTCCTTCTCCCTCATAGACTTATTTTTCTCTTTCTGGTTTCTATTATTTTACAGTATTTTATTCTGATAATTCAAAAATACTGAATTAAAACATCTCTTTAATATGACCTACTTTAGTGTAGAATCAGGCTTCTTTCTTATTTCTCATAAAAACCAGTTGCATTTGAATTACCAAGAGAACTTCATTAGTAAAATTTAACCTATAAAGTAAACTTATATGCCATCATACTAAGATAGGTTCTGAACTCTAAAGAATGATAAATTCTTCTGAGCTGTATGCACAAATTAAATTCTCTAAATGGTCCATGATCATTTTAGCTGTAGTATTTAATTTTAACTAACTTCCAATAGTATTTCCTACCAATGGAGAAATGAAGATATGGTCTTTGTTCCTATTTGAATATGAAAAATAATATCAGCTGAATGATAGAAAGGCAAAGCGATCTTAGGTTGTGAATTAAACCATTCTAAAACTCACTTCTCAGTAAACACACTGTACTTTGAAACAAAACATTTTGTTTGAAACATTTTAGATAAACAACAATTAAAGCTGATAGTAAATAATTGTTCCTCCTCCTTCCTACTTATGCTTCAAAATGGCAAAAATTAAGTTTTTACGGGGCTGGAGGTACAGCACAGTTGTAAAGCACAACTTAGTATGCACAGGTTTCTAGGTTCAATCCCCAGCACCAAAAACAAACAAACAAAAGGTTTTTACTTTCTAGTTTTTGGCTTATGTCTTGTTGTTTCTTAGTCAAAATGTTATTAAAAGTGCTATTTTTACATACATATATAGTAATTTAAGTTAGACATTCAAACTTCATATCAAAGCCATGTATTTTTCTATTAATGTAATTTAAACCATAACTGCTCTTGCAACAAATAATTTCACCTCTCTGAAATGGAAAATGAGGTCATGAATTGTACTTTAGTGGTGAACCAACCTGTTCTTTAGGGGACAAGTTGATGTGAAGTATTGGAATAGAAGCAAACTCATAGATGCTAGTTTTGCTGACAATGTAAAGTATTATGATAGTCACTTTATATTGATATAATTTCACTGGAATCATTCAGGATTTAAAAGACTTTTCATGGTATAATTTCCAAGCAAGGAGTAACAGTGATTTAAAAAACAAAAGCATTTAATACTCACAGTTCAAGACTTTTGAAACATCAAACTTTTCAAGTTTATCCTTCTTTCTTAAAAAGAAAATAGGTTTTTGAACATTGCAGAGAAACCCCTCTAATCAGAACAACCAGCTAACATGATAAAGAATTTCAGAGCTAGAAAACATTTTTGTCATCATCTAAGTGCACCCAGTTCAGCAAAAATCATAATATCAGGGGTTTGGGCTGATCTCAGTACTAAAAAAGTTGAAGAACAACTATTCCTCCTGCTGTTGCCATACCTGTGTAGCTGTCCTTCCAGTCCCTTCTTATAATCTCCACATTCATACTAATGATTGCAACACTGAGGAATACTTCCTTTGAGTCATTATGGTTGAATTAGTTTAAGAAAAGAATCATCTATGTAGTCATTTTAACTTAAATGACTGGCAAAGGTAAAAATGAGTACTTTGAAGTTTTAGGAGTAGTTATAGTAATTCTCAGTGGTATGGAGAATACATTTGAATGGGCTGTGCCACATTCACTATCAATAACAGGTGATCTAACATGGCGTGGTGGTGCACTCCTGTAATCCCAGCACTCTGGAGTCTGAGGTGGGAGGATCATCATGAGGTTTGAGACCAGCCTGGGCTACCAAGTGAGTTCAAGGCCAGCCTGAGCCATATACTGAAACCTTACGTGAAAGAAGAAGAAGA